>VZRU01013163.1:199146-222632 GCA_013398155.1 Pedionomus torquatus
TACAGAAAATGAGATTTTTAACTGGGAGATTGGGAAATACTTTTTTTGGCAGATTTAAGCCTTCTCATGAAATGTGCAAGTGGGAAGCCAGCTCCATGGCTCCTGGACCACATTCTCCTTCAGTCTGTGAGATCAAAGAGCGTAGAGAACGCAGAAACAGAAAAACAAAATTATCAGGTTGAAAAGTGGAGCTGATTAAAAGTCGAACTAGAGCAGAGTGACCTTGCTTCAGTGACCAGTTACTTGATTACCCATTGAATTTGGTTGTCTAATTCTTCCTTTGTAAATACACCCCCACCAGATTTACACCAGTGTAGCAGGAAGTCAAGAAATAGATTCATCTTGAGAAAACAAGTCCACCCAGAAAGCAGCACGTAGAAACATATGCTAGAAAATGCAGAAATCCCTTTGAACTATTCTGTAGCTAAAAACTTGGAATTTATGTAGTCAAAGTGTTTGGAAATTTTCAAATAGAAATTTTCCCTCTGTTTGCTTCTGTTAAAAGCTTTGAGAATTTACTGTTTGGTCCCAATTTTGTTATAAACTAGATATTACAGTCCTAAGGATGGAAATTTGGGGTTTTCCCACCTCATTTTTAAAGCATTTTAATGCTTTGTTTTTCAGCAGCGTTACTCCTGGTGTATGCAGTCAATAGGAACCTTAGAATCCACATGCATGCCTATAGAATAGCGGGAAGCTATTTACACAGTCAGCATCACCGGTGGCTGACACAAGCTTTTCAGTTGAGGGCTTAGCACAGATGTTCATTAACTTAAAAAGTCCTTTTAAAATTAAATATACAAAACTGAATCATTCTCAAAAATAACCACACATATGGATATAAATTGCAGGAAAGCAATGATTCACACATTGAAATTAGCTTTACGAACTGCAATTTGGAGAGCTTTGCAGAACTCTGATCAAAATTGGCTCATCCCATTAAGTAGTAGCACAGCCCTACAAAGCCATCTTTGCAGGTGCTGAGATGATTTGACTGCTGTTTTGAAGTTTAGCATGTGGGGGCCATGTCCTCCATCACAACTGTGTTCACAATTTGCTGGATTGTAGTGGGAAGATTGGTGGAGGCTTTTCCTGTTGACTTTACTGGGGCCAATGTTTTGTTTGAGGCTTTAGAAAGCAAAAAGTTTACAGGCAACATTTTCTAGAGACAGGTATAGAACGGCAAGAGAAACGATGAAGTGATTTCTGTAGTTTTTCTTCCTGGGCCAGGTCGTTGTGCGGACCACTACTGCCATTTTGTAATTGTGGGGAGGAACCATGTGCCAGTATCTGGGGAGAGAGAGATACTGTACTGTAGTGCTACAGATTGTGGCTCTTGGCAGGAATTCTGCAAAAAAAATGACAGAACTCCAAAGGTTAGTAGCTGGAGCTGTTGTTTGTGTGATGCACACAGTGTGAGGAAAAGATGATGTAGGAACCAAATGAGGAAAGAACTCTGGGAACACTGTGAGCACAGTCAGAAACTGGAGCGGCAGCTCCTGGCTGCTGCTGAGCACTGGTGCACCTTTTGCAGCCGTGCTACCACCCCCACTGATGGTGAGGACAGCACAGAGAGGCCACTCAGAGGGAGCAGGACTAAACTGGACCTCTTCTTTGAGGACTGATCACAGAATCAGCTCCCAGCAGAGTCTTTGCAGGCTTCCAGCTGGAAAGTTTTATTATGCAAATGGCCTCTTTCCTTGCAATAAGGAAAGCAGTTGCTAGGCAGTTTTCCTAAATACGCATTATTTTTTTTCCTAGGCTCAGAGGGCAATGGGCACTGTTCTGGCTCACAGAATTCAGGAAGCCCAGAAAGGAAGAGCTAGACAATTAGACTATGAAGTGCTGTAACAGGATGGATCAAGAGGGTAAGAGGACAGCATAAGCTGGTAACAGTGAAAAGCCTACAAATCTGGCTCTGTAGATTGGTGCATGCATAGCGAAGAGCTGGTGGCAAGTGGAAATGGAGAGCGAGGCAAGCAGTGTGTATTACTGCAGGTCACTTAGATCTTCACTGCTCTCTGGGTCCTTCAGCTGTCTGATTGGAGGACCTGTCCAGGCAGGCAGTTTGCATGTAACCTCTCCAACATGGAGAGGAAAGGAAATCATTGGCAAAGATGGGTCAATTTGACCCTATTGGAATAGGTGACAGAGAACACAGGCATACCTTTGGTTACTTGTGCAGTTATAATGTATATACCTTTCTGAAGCCTTTTCAGTATCAGACATCATGAACAATGCTGAATTTTTTCACAAGTTGTCAGGAACATCTCTCCAAAAGGTGAGGACCCCAGAACCGAGGTGATTTTGTGTCTTGCAGGCACACAAACTTTGTAATTAGACTTCAGAGATAACTTGGCTTTGTATTAATCTAGTCTTACATAAAACGGAACTTAAACACAAAATGCTCTCAAGCTTCCGTGGCCTAACTCTAGGAAGAGATGAAAGTCTGATTTAAGGTGAGTAAGGGAATGTGCCTCTGATATCAAGAACAGATAAAAAAATTAGAAAATGTCATGGTGACTCAAATGTTTCTGTCTCCATGAGGTAGGTAAACAACTCTGCAGAAGAAAAGCCACGAGTGGGAAGTAACTTCATTCTTCCCATTGGACTGAAAAGCCTTCAAGAAACATATGTAGCTTAATAATCTTGAATTTGCTTTCAGAACTTTCTATTTATCTGTCCCTTAACAGTATCCTTGCAAAGCTACTGACCAGCCTTTGTAGATTTGAGAGCTTGCATTAAATTTCGTATACAATCAGTTCCTACCTCTCTTCTTCAGTTCTTCTCATCCAAGGCTTTGATACTGCAATAGTGATGTTTCACGTCCTTGTTTTTTCCAAACATATTCAGACCAAGCATAGTCAGACCCATTGAAATGCTCAGATAGCAATACGAACTCTGAGAGGTCATGCAAATGAAGGTTCAAAACTATTCCCTCATCTGGTCTTATAACTTTATGTTCTCCAGTGAGACATAAAAGTTATCTTGTCTGTTTTTAAGCTATTCCACAGTGCATATTTGTGTTGGTCAAAAGTTTAACATGCTTGAATAGATGAGCCTTAGTTTAAAGCCCGTGGAAGCATAATTTTGCTCACATTACATCTTCTGTCTTTGCTGATCAATGTATTTTAAGTTTGATTTCACCTGGAATAATCACGCTTTCGATTTGCTGTGGCATTTTTTTCCTCTGTGAATATTACGAGAAAAGACTGTTTGAGTTTGCTTTCGTTTGCAGAGCTGCATTCCTGTATGCATTATGTGACCAGGAACTACCTTATTCAGAGTTGAGTCATGAGGGACAGTGATGTGGCAGGCCACAGGTTAAAGAAGCAATGGATGAACTGTCAGCAACAATTTTCAAAAATGTGTGTCTACGCTGACATAGATGAGACCAAATCATTGTCAGCAACGTTACAGAAAATACGTGTGCTTTTTCTCTATACCAGGAGTGCTACAACATTGCAAGGTCTAATTATTAAAAGAAGTCATTGGTTTAATCACTTCCTTACCCATCAACACAGAAGAACAGCTTAAACTCATATTCTTAAACAAGCAAACAAATTCTGGGGTTTGTAAAGTGGCTTTTCATTCCTGGACCCTTTTATTAAGGGCAAGAATTGTGAACAAGAAATACAGTGGGACAAGATGTGTATAATCAGGAGACTAAAGAGCTATTCAGGCAAAAGCTCATTACTGTCTCAAAACCAAATGCCTATGCACTGGCATAACTGAGAGTGTAAGTGAGAATTTTCAAGTACAAGAACTAAGTATGGAAAAGCTATTTAAGCAGGAGTAACAGAGAGCATAAAGCCCAAGTACTTTAAAGGTAGAGATGGTTACACTTTGCAAGAAGCTTAAATGGTAATCAGCCGTGATATTTGGAGGTCATCAGACCCTACTTCAGTCCTCTGTTCCACATAGCCGTGTTCAAGCTTTTCTCCACAACGGTGAGTCCTGGAAGTGAACAATTTAAAATTTATGTCATTTTGATTATTCACATAATCACATACTTAGAAGCCAAGACATTAGGGAAAAGCTGTAGTGGGAGACTTTTGATAGTAAAGGGCTGCAAATCCACATCTACAAAAAATAACAAGCCTTTGTAATGAGGAGGTACATTGTGATAATAAAATATATTTAAAGCCACTTAGAGGTAAAGAAACTCTGACATTGTGATACTTTAGACCCCAAAATAGTGGTGGTTTTTTCTGTTGGTACTGAAAATGAATATGATCCAAGCTGTTAGGTTTGTAGCCTGTATAATTTTAATAGAAGACAGAAGGACACTGGTACACATTCAAAGAACAAAACCTTGTCCTGTTTCCAGACCAACAAGCAAACTGACATTGACATTACTCAGGATAGGATTTTTACCTTTATCCTTATTAATTGCAAATTTTTAATGGCTTTATATCTGTCTTCCCTTCTTTGTTCACTGCTGTATCTACAGGTTAGGGAAAAAAAAATCACATTAGCCAGTAATCCAATCCTTGCATGCCACACCATGAAGTAAAAAAATGTTTTTCTGGAAATCTAATTTGAGGTTTTTCAACTGATACGCAAAATGCGATGCAGTCTGATCTTCCCTCAGCAGGTTATTTTATAACATCATTTAGTCCATTGCAAAGTGTCTGTGTGAAAGGACTCCTTCAAATTATTTTATGACTTGCAAGATTATGTCTCTATAAATCTAGATTTAATGGTGTACACAGAAAGGGAGAAATTAGGGCAAAGAAATCACTCTCGTTTTCTTTCTCTTTTTCATTTTCTTTCTTCTTTTGTTTTTTTTTCTTTTTGTGATAGAATTTTAGAAAGCTAAAGACTTTTCATTACATTTATTGTCTGATACTCTTTGATAACATATCAGTGTTGCAATTGTTTCACTGCCAGTATAACTGTAAAGGGAAAAAAAAAGAGGCAACATGAATGACAGAAATGACGATGGCAAATAACTTGTCCTAACGTTTTTGTCATCTACCTTCCTCATACTGCTTCAGCCCAATCGCACAAAACAAAAATGTGATATTATCTGGAGAATATAGATTTTTTTTTTCAGACTACTTACCAGATGCCTGTCACCACCAAGTCACTTTGAAAGGCTATCTGACAGGCTGGGCTCTTTGCAAGGTACTGTTCTGCACACAGTCCTTCCGCAGCTGATTATGCTGCCAACGTTACTTTCTGCTGGTGAGATTTATTGCAGCATAGCTGGCTGGTAGTACCCTTGTAGGAGATTTTTCTTGCCTGTGAGCTAAGCAAAGGCCAGGATCCTGCATTCTTGGCAGCCTGTCATATGCATGAGCTGTTTGTTTTTTGGATTCAGCAAGCAGAGTTTTAAATCATCTTTAGCAAAACAAGACACAGAGAAAAAAAGAAAGATCAAAATAGAGCTGAATATTTCATGTCATAATGTTGGCAGCATGTCTCGTCTTGTCTTCTAGATTGAAAGCGCCAGTGAAAAAGGGAATTTTGCAGTTTTCAGTTGAGTGACTTTTCCGTGCTCCTCACATATTCTAGGACTGGTCTCTCATGCCATATCAACCATTTTTTAGAGGAAAGTGTTGAGTACTTGTGTGGGAAAAGCTTAACCATCTTGAAAAAAAAAAGCTCAGTGTCAATACAGAGTGAGTGGAATGTGCCCCTCAGCAGAAAGCTGACAGATAACTACTTATATCTGCAAAATAAAGCTTATATGTTGTTTAAGATACAGAGGCCTAATGTGGCCATTTTCTGCAGAGGGGAATTCTGTTGAAACTGATCAAAAGATCCATCTTGCACAACTCCTCCCTGTTTGTACAGACGCACACAGTTGTGATTTTTTTACATCAGCCAAGCTTGGAGGAATGTATGGTTTTGACCAACAAATGTTTCTATGGCAGTTTGGAGAGGGACTAGATGGTGGATTTGGAGCTGAGCCAGCTTGCATATGCCCACCTACTTTTCTGTCCCAATCAACTTTAGTTAGTAGAATGAAACTCTAAATAGGAAAGGAGGAAACTGAAGGCTGTGCTGTACCATATGCAGCAAATACAGATTTAAGCACAGATAAAAAGGTATGAACTAGGAAATACAAAGAAGTTTCACAGAGAGGTTTATATAGCTCCACTGTACAATGTGAGACTGAAGGTATGTCTAGTCTGCAGGCACTGCTAGCTCTAAAACTGTGAAACGAGCTTGATGCAGACTGCAAAACTATTCAGAAGCAGGTTGAATGCTCCTTTTCTTGAGCTTACACTTCTCTGCGCTACTTAAAAAGTCCAAGCTAGCTGCTTTGAAAGTATCTCATGTTTAAATATGTTCTCAGCATGTCATTAGGGATATGGAAAACATCATTATGTTAATCAACACAATTAATGGGGGGGGGAGGGAAGTAAATAATGCTTCTTTCCTAGTTATTCCTTTTAATCTGGCAGTACTTTATGACATCTTGATAGATTTCTTTAAGATAAAAGGCAGGAAAAATAGAAAATGAAAAAGGAATAGATCTGGATCAGTTTAGCCTACATAAAGTAGGGAAATTCTCGGCACCTGTAATTGAATGATTTCCTATTGTAAGTAAATTTCACTGGAGTAGTGATGGATTTAAAGGGGTACTGATGGATTTTAAAACTGCCTGGGGTTTTAAGAACTCCTGGCTTTGCAATAATTGTGACCTCAGAATTTTAAGAGTGCCTGTTTTCTTACTGTCTTTCTGCTGCTATTTCAGAGGGTCAGCTCTGGGAAATGGAGAGAGCTAGTTGTTGACGTCAGCATAAGTAGTGGGGAAATGTGGCTTTTCTTGCAGAAAGTAATTTGAAATTGTGTCCCTAAGTGAGAGTAGAAGATGGGGAGCAACAGGTTGCAGAACTATCTGTGATATTACCTCCTAAAGGACACTGGGAGTAAGCAAAAACACACATGAGGGAAAGACTAATGGACAAAGATGAATACAATAAAACGTGCCAAAATGCATTTCAGATTGACTTTGAAAAGAATATTAAATAAACAAGAAAGGGTCCCTTAACTGTTTAAAGGTAAAAAGAATGAGGACATGCTGATGTGGGAAGTAGAGTTAGTCTGGCCTAGAAACAAAATTAATTTTTAACATCAGGTCTTGAAAGAATAGTGGTGAATGTGAATTTATAGCCAAAGAGGCTAATGCAACTGAGAACATGGAGGGTAAACTGGAACAGGCACTGGAAAGAGATCCTGGGACAATGAAGGACAAGGACAGTCTGCTTTATGACAGGAGGTGAATAGTTCAGCAAAAACTCTAAGCAGCATAACCCATCCCTGCTGCCCGAAAGGAAGGTCCTGCTCTCCTGCTAATCTCAACAGCTAATTCTTGCATCATGTGCTTTTCTGCACCAGTACAGGTGTTTTTTTCAGCCACTGAACAAGCTGTATTGATGAAACAAACCAGCTGAAAAACAAACATTTTTTTTTGCTGGTTGTGGGGAGGACAGAACACTTCTCCAAACTGAAGTACAGCGCCAGATCCTGCTTACAGTCTTTATTGAAGGAGAGTCTAAAAGAATGCTGATATATGAATGCATCAGAAGAGTAAATAAACATCAGGGAAGGAAAAATACTATTTAAACTAAAGGACAATGTTTGCATAAGAGCAAATGAGTACAAGCTTGCCTTGAAAGAATTGAAGCAAGAGACTAGAAAAAGGTTTCTAAGGGGGGGCTGAGGTTCTTGGGCAGCCTGTGAACTGAGAAGAAAACTCTTAACTTAAGGGCACTTTGCAATTTATGAAGGGAATGATGTGATGTAGGCAAACATCACATGTTTGTGAGGCTCAGCCTGTGCCTCACAATTCTTAGCTGGTATCTTGAAGTATATAAAGAATCAAAATCACTGGCTGTGTCAGAAATATTTGGTTCTGTAGAATATCAACGTGAGTCACATTTTGAAGTCTAGATACTTCATTTTCTCTGGATCAGTTCACTTGCCTTTAGTTTCCACAGAATATTCAAAGTAGAGTCACTACCATTTGTGAACAGTTTAAAGTGGCTGATTTTTCATGGCAAGGAAAAGGTTTTGAAGATGAAATATTTCTTGTTTATGAAAATACTTGCCAGTAGCTCTGCTACTCATGCTTATAACTTCTTAGCTTCTCTCATGGCTTATGAAACCACACACAAAACAGAAAATCATGCCTGTCTTAATATCCTCTCTGAAAGTTTGGGAAAATCTGTTCTTTAATTCTGCGTTCAGTCTCCACCCACCTTGACTTTGATTAGGTTTGATTAGACTTTAACCCTGCACTTTCCAGGCTGGTTGGGTTCTAGTTTTACAGATGGTTCTGTTTGACCATAGGCAGAGAAAATACTGCTTTGACCTTGTTGTTTCCCATTGTTGTTTCTCCATTTGCTTTACCTAATAGGTAAAGTCAGAAGAAGGTTTTAAAGGATGAAGAGAGGTAAACAGTTCTTTTTCTGCTCCATCTGTATCTCCCTTATCTTTTCTTCACATTTTCACTTCTTTTCAAGAGGACTGACAATTTGAACTTATCTTTTCAGCCCATGTCCATCTTGAAAACGTAAGTGGCTTCTATTTGTGACAAGTTCTGGTTCCGTGAGGTGCCAGTTACCCCTTAGGTCAAAAAGGGACAGCTTTGTGTGCAAAGTGGTAAGAGCATAGGGGCTTCCATGCTGGGTTATGCCAGATTCTCACTAGATTTTTAATCTTCATCTTCAATATGATGGTGAAGGGATTAGCAGTCCAACGCTGGTATGACAGACAGCACACCCTTATGGCACTGAGTCTTGCATGGTGAAGATAGGGAAATGGACAAAGGCTAATTTTCCTGTTGGATCTAACAGCAGATGTTAAAAAGGAAACCTATAGTTGTTATTCTGGATTCTATTTTTGTATCGCTCCACCTGTCCCTACAACACCTAGCAAAAGAGAGTATTCTGTTAGAAAAGGACCAATAAAAGTTGCCTTAAAGTTCACTTAATGGTCCATCCCTTTTCCTGATGCTGAGTCTGGGACCAGGTTAAATATCATTAAGATCAAGATTTCTAGCAGGTATCTGGGTACATTGTTGTGGTTATGCTTTTCATTGTAAGCATTGGGAGCCGCAAGTAGTAGGAAACGCAAGACCCAGGGTGGTAGTGGAGGTTTTGCTCCGTAGTGAAATCCCAGAGAATGTCTTTCTGCAGCTGTAATTTTAATTATATAGGATCATCCTCTGCCTTTTACAGAGCAACTACTCAGAATTTAAAATAAATCTGGAGATTTCTGGGGACAGGCAGGTAAAATTATAGTTATTAGCAGGCAGCTATTTCAAAATTATTACCCTCTGAATAGCAAATCCCACACCCACATGAAATACAAACAAAACATAAAGTTTACTTGTCCTTCCAGAAATCTTCTGGCATTGAACTCACAGCTTGCAGCTTCCAGCCCCTCACCTCAACACCTTCTGCCTTGTAGAATAAAACTAATCATTTCAGCTTCCAATATGTCAGAATAAGGTCCTGAAATTAAAAGACACAGATACTCATTTAATTTCAATAGGTTTCAATGTGTAAATGGTAAAGTATATTTTATGTGTATGAATATGGGCAGAGGGTGTGTGCATACCCAAATCTGCACGTTACTGTTTGTTTTCATGGGGCTGGGTTGCTAAACACTTCCCAACACATAGATACCTCATAGCCTTCTTCACTTCACTTCACCAACTAAGGTTGGGCTTGCATGACTGCCCAAGCCACTCCAGTGCACTACTGGGAAGGGCTTGGATCCCACATTAGTATTTGGAGAAACACAGGCAATGTTCCCTCCTCCCACAGCTCTCCCTTTGTATTTCTACCAAGGCAATGTGTCCTCCTCCTGGGCATCCCACAATTGGGATGAACATCTGTTCTTCTGAAAGTCAGCAAAGAGCCAACAGGTTTGTTGTAAACACTGTGTACACATTTGGTCCCAGAACTGACCCATTCTACATTCTTTTAGTACAGCAGTTCAGAGACAGTGTAATTGGTCTGGTAGACAAGGAACTGGGTGTCTCTGCTGCAGTTTGAACTGTGACAGTCAAATCTTGTTGTGGACACTTTGCAGAGATCTGTTGTGTTTCCATAACATTAGATGGAAATGGATTAGATTAGGAGTCAGACAGGTGACCACACACCTGAGTGATAAGATTAAGAAGAAGTAACAGTTCCCTTGTTTCCTAAGCACAGTCTAGCAAACACACAGAATTAAACAGAGTTTCTGTGGAAAAAAAAAACCACATTATTAGATCCATCCTGTAATCAAAAATACTTCCCGTAGTGCATGTTTAGATTGCTAGTGGTGCTGGAATCTTTCACTCCAGAACAAAAACCCTCCACATGTCACATACATGATATAAAAAATATTTTTACAGAAGTTGCATAGATATAAACGTGTGATCAGTCACATGTTGTGTATTCACAAATGTTTCTGCCTTTACTACCCGTAAGCGTGTACCCACTCAGAAACCCAGCTCCCCAGGACTTGTTTTAAAATGCCAAAGATCTTCTAGCATTTCATTACTTTTTAATTCAACATGTAAGGCAGATTTTTCATTTCCCTACCAAAAATTTTAACTCAGTCCTTCTGATATAAAATGAACATGGTGCATGAAAACAAGCAAACTGGGTCTGTATTCAAATTTATACAACTCGTAGATACACGGGTCTCTCCATTCTGGCCTAATACTCTCTGAGAAGTCAGATGCTGTCTTGAGTGTCCTTACCTGCCCAAGCAAGTTCAATATGCATGTGATTCTCCAGCCTTTCTACAAAATTACCTGTTCTTAACTGTAAATCGCATTTGCTTGTAAACTGTCTGCTCTATCTTTGGCCATTTTTTGGTGAGCATTTTCTTACGCTGTTCCAGAATGTATGATCTGTGGATGAGGGAATGTTAGGGTGCATTCCTGGCAGTTCCCATTACTATCAGCTTATAAACCAGTTGTTCATGAAATTTTGTAATCCTTGTTTGCACCTACTCATACTCTCTACCTTCATCACTGTGGGTAGCAAGTTCCAAAAGTTTAGTACCCATTATGTAAAAAGAAATATTTACTTTCATCTGTTCTGAACTTAGCTCCTACTAATTTCATTGAGTGTCCTCTTCTTACACTATTTCAGATTTTACTGATAACAATTCTGCAGTTGTTGCTGATTGACTTAAATTTTTCCATCACTTTAATGATTTTGTAAAGCCTCAACTTAAGCATTCTAGTTCTCCTTTTCTGTCCCTCTCTGATTACGTCACAGTTGTGAGTTGTGGAGACCAGAAATGCACACAGTGTTAAAGGCATATGTGAGATCCATGGCTGTGTAATGTGGAAGAATTATGCCCTGTGCCATGTTGTTAGTACCTGTGCTGGCAGCTGCTGCTCACCGAGTGTCAGAGATGGCACCAAATTCTCCTTCCCTGTGCTGTACTTGCACTGGCAGCTACAACTCAGCTGCCAGTGCTGGGTGTAAACACAGGTTACTAGGTTATTACATCTATTTATCATGCATGTAGTTAGCTGCATTGGAGCTCATCTGCTGCCTCTTCTCTCTGCTTTGAGAGATCCTGCTTACAAAAGCCTGTCCAAGAACTTAGTATCGCCCCCACAGTTGCACTAATTGACAATGCCCTCCTGTCTCCAGGATGTTGTTGAAGATGTTGAACATGATCCTGATTTCTAGGGACTCCGCTACTGCCTCCTCTCTATCCTGAGAGACAGAAGTCCTACTTGCTGCATGTTGTCCTTTAACCAGCCTTCAGTCCATAAAAAGTTTTTTCCTAAACATTGCAGTAGCTTTTTAAATTTTCTTTTATAATCTTTAACACAGAACCTTATCGAAGGTGTTTTGAAAATCCAACATATGCTTTGCCTGATAGATCACCTGTGTTCACATTCATCCCGACTCCCTTGCGTGGACCCACACTAGGCTAGTAGAGTGGGATCCCTTTCTACCGAAGCTTTTGTTTCCTAGTTTGCTTATAAATCACAGAATCACAGAATCACCTAGGTTGGAAGGGACCTTTTAAGATCATCTAGTCCAACCAATAGNTTTCAGGAAAGAAATATTTCCTAATATCTAGCCTGAACTTCCCCTGGCGCAACTTGAAGCCATTGCCCCTTGCCCTATCATCTGTAACTTGGGAGATAAAGATACAGATAGATTGTTTTTATCCATGCATCAAGACTCTGGCACAGTTGCTCTTTTTAATGACACTCATACACCTGCAGTTTCATACCTGCATACCTTCAGACTCAGGTGAATGCCATTTGGTCCTGGTAACACTAACAACCAACTTCTCAAGTTTGCTTGAAAAGAAATATTTTTCCCTTTCTGTAATCCTCTACCATGTTTAGTTTCAAGCATTATTTCTTATTTAATAAAATTTCAGTTGCAAAAAGAGCAGAGGTTTACACAAATGCTGCAAAGCCTGTAAAACAGCTTTCTCTCCTAGATTAAGGCATTACTGTAAGTGACTTGCAAATACTCTTTCTGCACTTCATCTTTTATGCCCCAGTTTGTGCTGTAGTAGCAACTCGTGTGGCAGACCTAGTGTATTGAAGTTTATAATGGGGCAGTCCGCTTCCTTTTCAAGTTGGTGGGAGTTCTTTCTCCTTAGTGTAAAGATCAGGTGCAAGACAACACAAAGTACCTAAAAGAAAAAATCGAAGTGGAAGTCTCCTTTTGCTGGTCTCAGCTAGAGAAAGTATCCCTATGGGAAGCAGGTTAAGCTGTCCTTAGTTGTCATGCCCAAGACCTGCTTTGCTGTGCTGCCTAGCCTGCACTGTGGTACCTCCCCCAGCCTCACAGGAATACCAAGCAGGGCATTTGTCGAGTGACTTGGGTACTTCAGCTCCAAAACCCTGCACTACTTCTTGGCACGGCACATTCTGACTTGTATCTGAAGTGAATTCCCAGCATTAGGATGGTTGTTCAAGTGGTTGGGACAGAGAATAAGAGTTGAAACATTTGTTATGTCCTTTGCAAGAAAGGGTCTTCCTGGGACATAATCAGTTCCATCTAGTCTTCAGAAAAGCGCTGATTCAATCTAAAATTTTCTGAATGTTCCACTGAAAGAACAGTGGGGTTTTTTTCATCCTTGTTTTGCTTTTTCGTTTGTGCATTTTTGGGAGCATGCCAGTTTTATTGACCTTCTGAGGGCTCCCTGCATGAATAAATCATATCATGGGGAACTTTGCTTAGAAAAAAGACACTGAAAGATTTCAGGCCAGTAAGCTTCCAAGGACACTGGGTGCAAGTGAAGGCTTCCTTCAAAGGTTGAAATTTGGGTGCTAAATCAGATTTATGGGTACACTTATCTTATTCCCATTATGTGCCCAGTAATCCTCAGGAGGCAGAACTGAGGACAAAAGTGCAGTAGCTGGTGCCACGTGGCTTGAAGTGGGGTTCAGAATGTTTTTGGACTCAGAGCTGGAGTTGAATTAGGTGCCTGACCAGAAGAGGCATCAGTGCATACAGACAGTGCCACAAAGGCTGCATTTCCATGCAACTGCTGTCCCACCGCTAGCCTGGGAAAGGGAGGCAGGACTGAAAGGCTGGGCACAGGATCACAGTCTTATTGCCTAGGCAGGGATCTGTCTTTTGCCAGCTTGTGCTGTGGAGGGCCTGAGGCTACCTTGAACCTTTTCCCCACCATAATTGGCCCTTTTTCTGGCTACAAACAGTCCTTCAGATGTCTGAGTCCTCTTTGGAGTTATAAGAACCCCTTTGATGACACAGGCTGTGTACACCTTAGGGATATTTGATCCAGACTGTAAATAGATGGGAGCGAAGGGGTTGAGAAGCATTTGAAACATTTGGAAGAAAAATGCAGGTAATAGAGGGTTAACTTGTTTTTCCTCTGAATGTCTGCTTTCTTGTGCCCAGTACACACTCAGCTTGTGCAACGCCTTTGCAGAACAGCCCAGACCCACTCCCACAACAGTCAGCATTACCCCTTTCCACTCTTCTGCCTTTACACCCCCTCAAGCATCCCCTTTTTTGAGCTTCACCACTGGAATCTTCTCCAAAGGTTGGTACAGCAGGTTCAGGCCGTTTTGAGGCTCAGTTTCCATGGCAGCCAGGCTCCTCTGCTCCCAGACGGCAACTCAGGAGGAGACAGGAGGGAGAGCAAGAGAAAGTCATTAAATGTGCCAATTAGTATGCAGGGCCAGGGCTGCTGTGGCAGGCAGTGCTCATAAAGGCAGGCAGTCATCGGGGTGCCCTGACTGCTCGGCAGACCAGGGTAAGTCAGAGTCACAGGCATTTGGCTACAGCAGGCAGGAGCTGAAGGGCAGCTGCCCCTGGCAGGACAGCAGGGAGGGTACCACACCAGACACATACCTGCTCTCTCTCAGTAGAGCTCTCTGGTATCATTCCCAGCCTGCAGGCTAAATGCCCCAGAAATTGGGAAGCCTCTAATTTCCTGGTTGGCAGGAACAGAGACAAAAATTATGCCCTATGAAATTAGTGCATTGGATAATCGGTCAGTTATCATGGGGACATTCACCTAGAGAACTGCAGAGAGGGGAAGAAGGGGAGTTTAATTCAGATGAAGAGACCATATTTTCTCTGCTGCCACTAAGCTTGTAGTTCATGGTAGGATGTGACTGCTATAAAAGATGCAGCTTGGAAACCAGGGTGAATTTTCATGGGAACAGACAACAGGGCTCTGCTAGATTCCAGTTGTGGTGGTGCCAAGTGACATGCTGCCCCCTCCTGTAGAGCATCTAGTCTCTGTTGGACATAGTCTTTCTTCGTTTTTTGGCCCAGTCGTTTATTTCGGGGGCGTGACGGGGTGTTGTGTTTGTTTTTTTTCCCCAAGATTTCTCTGTTCTATTAAAGGATTGTAGCATTTTGTCCTGGCTTGCGTGCATTTTATGCAGCTGTACAAGACCTATAAAAGTTTTGCAATGTTTCTGAAGAAACAATGCAATGTAACACTCGTTGATTGTTAGGGATTAATTCTGTTGTGATACAGGGTGCTAACACTAATAGGACATTGACTGTGTCTGTTTCAGATTTTAATTTTTTCAACAACTCTTGATCACTTTCTCCCATCATTTCTTTCCGTAGAAAGAACCTACTGAGAGAAATTTCAGAAGGATTTGCCTATTAATTAATAATTTTGTTCTTACTTCATTTTGCTTAGGTTGTAAGATAATATATACCATTTGCAATAGGTGTTTGTTCCCTATAGTATATTTTAGTGCTTCATCTGGGGTCCAGGTTTTTTAAGACACAACTTGTTGATCTTTTGTCAAGCTTTGTTTGTGTGTTTTTTTCCTGTGTGTCTATGTAAAATGCACCTTCCCTCAGAGCAGATGTTGAGTATCTGAGCAGTTTTGAGCATGGGAGAAATTCCTCCAGGAAGTAATAATTTAGAGACTAGTGGTATTGCATTTAGCTGCTCTTCATGCCCCTGCCAACCTCTCACCGTGTCAAACTGCCCAGACCTTAAAACACAGTGGGAATCCTCTGGATGTTGAGCTTCCTTAAGGAAGGTGCCACCATCTGCAGGAAGCTGCCATCCAGTATCATAATATTGCCTTCTACCTCCCAGCCCTCCAGCAGCAGACACTGAGATTTTTCTTATCAGACCTCTGTAGGTCTTTGTTTCACTTAAGAACAAATTTAGATGATGCACAATATCAGAAAATATGCTGTAGAATATATGACCTAAATTGGATATCAGTCACATTTTATTTTTAATTATCTGAGTACATTTTGTTTTAAGTTCCCATTCAAAGCTAAATCTTTTGGAAGCATCTGGCTGTTTCATTTTGCTGGAAAACACTAACATTTTTCATTTCAAAATTTCTTGTTTAGAACTGTTCCAAATATTTCATATTGTGAAAATATTCTGATACAGAATCAAAGCCATTTCAAAATGTTGATACTTCTCACAAAGAGTGGTATTTTTTTACCACTGTGTGTTGGTTGAGTAGATTAACAAGGAGACTATAAGCAGCCTAGGGAGAAGTTTGTATATATCAGTCTGGATTTCTTGGGTAAGAGAAGTTTAAAAGGAGATGTTCTTGGTCCAGAAAAAGTAAAAGGTGAACTTTTCTGCCGCCTTGTTGAGTCTTATTCTCATACTTATCCCATCCTCACACTCCACTAATCCTCATACTTCTGAAACAGAGACTATTAACGAGATAGTCAGGAGTTATTCTTTTATCAATAGACCCATCTCTTCCTTTAGAGAGTTAATTCTCTATTCTTCATTGTATTGCCAATACTGAACAGAAAGGTCTTGGGCTCAGTTCGACATGGACTGGATACCATTGCACAATTGAAAAATATTATCTGTTTCTTTAGAGTAGCAGAAAAAAATTTAGTTCTAGAACATGTATCACAGCTAAGGCGTACTGACACAGCTCGATCTGTCATTTAAGTTAGTTGATTAGAAGAAGAGGCTGAGGGGAGACCTCATTGCCCTCTAGAACTACCTAGAAGGAGGTTGTAGAGGAGTGGGTGTTGGCCTCTTCTCCCAAGTGAATGACAGGACCAGAGGAAATGGTCTGAAGTTGCAGCACAGGAGGTTCAGACCAGGAAGAATTACTTTACTGAAAGAGTGATCAGGCACTGGAACGGCCTGCCCAGGGAGGTGGTGGAGTCACCACCCCTGGAGGTATTTAAGAAACGTGTAGATGTGGCACTTCAGGGCATGCTGTAGTGGGCGAGATTGTAGGGAGTTTTTGTGTGTGCGTATGCTTGGACTCGATGATCACAGAGGCCCTTTCCAACCATGAAGATTTTGTGATTTTTCTTTTTCTTTGCATACATAATACTTATTATTATAAATATATATATATAGTGATAGTATTTTTTAGTATTAACATAAACCAATAAAAGTTAAATATCTTTAAATCTTGACAATTATAAGAAGATTTTTCCATTATTATATCACGTTAGAATTAACTATTCTGGAGATGAATTTGTGGTAAATATGTTGTAGTGATTGGCATTCATCCCAGTGCTAATAATCAGCACAAAGGGTATAGTAGTTTTTCTCTTGCCTTTTGTCTGAGAGCATCATGAGCAACTTGCATGGCATGGTGTTGGCATCGCCCCACAGAGATGAATTTCACCCTCAGGGCTAAAGCGTGATCACAGAATGTAAGCCTTGAACAGAAATGATGAAGATATGTACAGGTCCTGAACTTGGACCAGTTATGAAGTTGGTCCAGTTATGTGTATCAATTTAGACTTCTCAGAGAACAAGGACATGGATAGTAATGGTAAAGGATCATTGGCCCAGTGTTAGACATTGCAAAAGAAATTCCTGGAATAACCAAAAGCTGTACTTCAGCTGCAAGACAGAATGCAAACACATTACTATTTTGGAGTTAACAACATCCTATAGTGGCAGACATAATCCCAAGGGCTGTAGAAATCTGGGATCAGTCTGCACGCTGTGGGTCTTTGCCCATACCTCTGCCTGAGTTTTGCCTAGGGAGAGCCCAGAGGCTCACCCCAAGAGGCTATGCTCCCTGACTCAGGGGAAAGCCCTATTTCTGGTAGTGACAGCTGAAAAGCACAGTTTCATCAGGACTTTCTGACAGCTTCTCACAACCTGTGAAATCCCACAGGAGGCAGTGGAAGTTGCCTTATTTCCTGCCAGTAGGGGCCTGTGGGGTTCTACAGGGCAGTGGAAAGCTGTCTCTGTGGTCTCTTAGAGAAGGTACTGGTACTGCCTTACACCGTACACTCTTATTCCCTACACCTCTCTTGCAGAGGAAAAATGAATGAACAAGGAAACTGCAGTTTTTGTGCTGGAGAAGTGAAATAATATTTATTATTCTTATTCTGAATATTGTGTTGTTTTCGGCAGTGTTGGTTCTGAATATTGCCTGTCTTTTGCTGAAGCAGAAAAGGGTTGAGCCTTCTCATAACTTTACAGTGTTTTGGCCATAAATCACTTTATGCAGGAGGCTGCTAGTGTTGTTGAGTATTTACTGAAATGACTGAAAGACACATGCAAGATTAGGGCTTAAAGAGTCTTCCCAGGCTTCAGCCTATCCGTAAGGTGACTGCATGCAGTAAGTAAGAGGGTTATGTGCAACATCATGCTCACTGACAACTGCTTGTGTGCTTGCTTATTGGAGATGCTTTGCAAAAGATAGAAGGCTGACTGGTCATCCATTCCTTCATGCCCTGGTCTGTGGTTGTGACCATTTTGCTTTTTATCAAGCTCATGTTCACCTTCTGTGGTCCTCCCATTCCCATACCCTCTTTTCTCTTCTATTGGTTTTCATCTTGATTCTTTTCTCCATTCACCAGAGCTGTTGTTGAGGTGTTGGTTTGTTTAGTAGATGCTTCTTCATTAATGTGGCTTCCTTCTGAGCCATAAGGAGCTTATTTGAGCCCATCATGGGGAGTAACCCATACGAGGTTCATTTAACAGGGAAAGTTCTCCCCTTCTTTGTCTAGAGTCAAGACTCTCTTGGAGACAAGAACTTCCTTCTGCCATTATTGTGTCAGGCTTGTCATAGGAGAATGTGGATGCTGAGAAGTTGTCTAGCCTTAAAAGTGTAAGAAGGCAGATTGAATTTTGTTCAGGAACTATCAGGAACTACTATGGTAGAAGGAAGATCCTCTCAGGAGAGAACTTACTGGTGCATCTGCTTTTTGTTAACAAAAGTGTCTTAGCTAGCTCAGTCACCAAAGTGTCTTGGAGGGGGACTCCTCACTGACAGACAGGAAAGGAAAATGAAATGAGGCTGCAGCCTAAGTATGGGGTGAAGGCTAATGGGAACCCGAGAACTATCCCCTTCCTGCAGGCCGTGGTGAATCATGAAATGCAAATATCCTGATGGATAGAAGATCCAGGGACATTTTCACTGGAAATGACCACAAAAACCAGGATGCAGGGTTAGGTGAGGGTGGTAGCCTAATATATAGAAAGAGTAATATATTTGCCTTGCAAGAAGACAAAGAAAAATATTCACTAAGGTCTGAAGCACGTAACATTTTAATAAGAACATCATTGAGTGCATTTGATAATACTCTGTAGGGATCATCCTAAACATGTCGAAAGAGTATTATAAAGTAGCATGACTTTAAAAGGAATTGCATGCTTTATGGAACAATATTTCAAAAGTTTTCATTTGAAGCAGATGAAAAATATGCTGAAGTACAAAGACTCACAAACAATATTAGGACTATAGTAACCCATGATCATATAACCGAATTAAAGCACATCTGCTATGGTAAGTCCATTTGTAATTTTTTGCAAGTGGCTAGAAAAAATGTTATTATATATGGCATTTTCTGCAAGGTTATGTAGAAGCCCCATGTAGATCAGGACTTGATTGACCAAGTCGTTGTACAAGCACAGGTCAGAAAACTAGTGCCATCTTAATTTAAATAGGACTTGGTTTAGTACCATATTTTCTCAGAGATTGATTTAGGAGCCCTAGCCCAAAGTATTCCTGAACTGTCCAAAACACTGGGGCTGTAGACAATCTCAGAAGCCCCCAAATAAGTTGAAACATGTTGCCTTAACAGTATGAGACATTCCTTTCCCACTTGGCTTATTTAGAATATCTCCAGGGCCTCCCTGAATCTAGGCAACTCTGGAGTCTGGGATGCTGCTTGTAAGATTTATATTGACGATTGTACAGTTGACCTGCACTTTTGACAATACGGATTTCAAAAATTAAATGACTATCCTAACTGCTTTGCTATAAAATTTCAGCCTGTTTTGAAAAAATTGGGGCCTCTAACCTTTGAGCTCTCTGTTTTACTGCAGATCCTGCCTTTATTTAGCAGTGAATCTAAAATTACATTTATGCATTAATTTTGAATTAATTATAGTGTCACAGCAGTGCAGCAAGCAGAGGACTCAATATTTAGCATTTTTATTCATCCAGAGAGGAAGGTGAGCATGCATGAGGAAGGACCCACCTCTGTGCTGCATGGTTACAGTAAGGGGTAGCTTCATTCTAGGAGAAGGTAGGTTTTCCAGATACTCTTTTGGAGCACTGCACATGAGGGAAAAGGAGGGAGAGTAGGTGTAGTTGTGGGTGTCTTTCCCGCCCATCTCTTCTCCTTTGTCCATAGCATATGGTGAATGTGAGTACGTTGCACAATCTGTGGTGTGGTGTGGAAATCCCTGTGTGTTAAGTCTTCTGAGAGCCCTTACCTGAAATGCAGCAGTGCTGGTGCAGAGTCCTAAATCCCTTCAGAGATCACTGTGATCTTCTTCTGGTTTCCCAGGCTTTATGTCAGAAACCCAAACCTTCACCCTGATAACATGCCATCAGGGAGTAGTTCCACCAAGGGAAATTTTAGGGGGCATTTCTCACTAGACTGACACCTGCAAATGCTTGCATGTCAGGAGATTATCTGGTCTCAGTTTAGAGGCAGAAGGAAATATGCTTCAACATCACAGGCAGAATTTGCAGCTAAGTCTTGGTGTTAAACAAATGCAGTCATGTGAATTCCAAGAGCCATTGCATACACAATGCTGTATAATCTTTCCCAAATGAAAACTGACAGTGCTGAGGGTACAGACGGGCACTGAAAAGAATTAAGAAAACAAAATACCAAACCCAAATATAAATCCAAACCCCAAATTTGTGGTTCCAAGCCCTCTGCTGGTGTAGATTCTCCCTTTACACCAGTGTAGAAATTCAGCCAAGAGCTATAAAATGATTTCATCACTGCTTGGGCCATAGTCTTACTCTTGTGTCCAAGAACAATACTTTAAGCACAGCTTGAGGAACAATTCAACATATGAATTTGATAAGAACAATTTAGAATTTTGAAGCTTGATAGGAATGAGTAATACCTTTTTTTTCAGTCATAGCAGTTACTGGTATTTTTAATGATCATATTGCATGTTGTTTGATGGATGCCTCATTTCAGAGCAAATGCCTCTTTCAACAGATAGAATGATGTCATGGTACAAGTGAGGAGACAGAAACTAGAATTCATGGAAGGAAAATTGCAGAGAATTTTTTTCTGTTCTATTTAAGTGAAACTTTTCTCTTGTGTTTTCCAGTTTGTATAAACAAATTATGGCCCAGAGAAAGTGAAAAGAAAACATCATCAGCACTGGAGAAGAGAAGGAAAATGAGCATGAGGACCTTGCCATCACCTGGTTTATTAGCATCTGGCGGAGGACCATATAATTTAGCCTCTCTCAGGTCCCTGCCAATGTGGTTGTCAATCTGCATAGTCTAGGATTGGCCTGTTGACACTATCAGTGTAGACATTCCTAGTGTGGGCACTGAAGACATGAGGTTTGCGGTTGTGGTCATACTTCTCCATTGCTCTTTAGGTGGGTGGAGATAAGTCTTCACAGAGAAGAGCACTTGCTAGTTCTCTGATATAGGAGATTATTGGTCTTCCTTTGAATTCATGAAACATCTCTCTGCCATCTTGATGCTTCTGGCTAGAGAGAGCACATCTCCAAACTCTCTTCATGCAGTCAGTAGTTCACAAATTTGATCTGGCATTATGCATCAGCATTATACAGGTAATCTGTGAACAAGTCAAAATAGCTGACATAAAATAGTTGGCTTATTTCCCTTTCACGCTGACGGTTCAAAAAAACCTCTTTAACTTCTAGGCAGGATGTAGGAACTCAGTAGAAAAACTCTGTAACTTGTAGGCAGGATGTAGAAACCCAGTAGAATTGCTCCAGAGCTGGACACAGTACTCCACCAAAGCCATGTAAGGGGGCAGAATCACCCCCCTCAACCTACTGGCCAATCTTTTTTTTGATGCAGCCCAGGATGTGGTTGGCTTTCTGGGTTGCAGGCACACATTGCTGACTTGTATTATGCTTCTCATCCCCCAACACCCCAACGTCCTTCACCTCAGGGCTGCTCTCAGTCCATTCTCTGCCCAACCTGTATTTGTGCATGGGATTGCCCCAACCCTTGTGCTGGGCCTTGCACTTGGCCTTGTTCATGACACTTGCATGGGCCCACCTCTCAGACCTGTCCAGGTCCCCTTAGATGGTGTCCCTTCCCTCCAATGTGTTGAACATGCCTCACTGCCCAACTCTCTAGCCTTTCCAGGTCTCTCTGGTGTTTGATAGCCCCTGTCAGAATTTATCCTCCATGAGTGTGCTTAATCACTTTTTGATCCCAGGTGGACCTTGGACGTTGGTGGTATCTTATGGCAATGAGTTCTGCAAGCAACTGTGTGCTATGTGGTGGGGTGCCTCTTTTTGTTTAGTATGAACATGCCATTTACAAATTTAATTTGTCGTCTTCTGGCTCTCCTTATGTGAAACTGAGTAGTTGATCTTTCATCATCTTCTCCATCTTCTTCATCTTCTCCACACAGCTAATTAGTTTGTAGAAACCATTTAGAAGAATTTTATCTCCAGAAAAACAAAATTACACACATTATTGAACTGGTGCTGCACATCAGTGAGAGAGAACTTCCAGTGTAATAATAGTGTAATAATATGGTGTCTCCAAACACCATAGACACAAGCAGGTTGAAAGCTTATAGGTAAAAACTGGAGACCAAGACAAAAAAGAGAACCTTGTGGATGGTGCCTGCTTCAGGATGCCCAGTCAAGGGGCACCTATTGATGAAGCCTTCTTTCTCCAGCTACAGGAGTCATCCTGCTCACAAGCTTTTGAACTGCTGTGGGACATCAACTAACCTGACTTCTGCTGAAAAGTAATGTGGCGAGGTGTAGGAAATCCAGGAGACTCCTGGAGTGTGTTGAGAAGAAATTCTTAAGCCAGGTAATAGACAGCTCCACCAGAGGGAATGTGATACTGGACCTGTTGGTCACCAACCCAAGTGAGCTAATCGGTGTTGTTGAGATTGAAGGCAGCCTGGGGGGCAGTGCACTGGTGGAGTTTGCAGTCCTGAGGGACATGGGTCAGACAAAGGGTAAAGTCAGGACTCTGAATTTTAGGAAAGCAAACTTCCAAGGGGAAGTGGGGGAGCAAAGTCTCTCCCACTGTAAGAGAAAATCAGTTTTATGACCACCTGAGGAAGCTGAACATATGTAAGTCTGTGGAATCTGACAAAATACATCCTAGAGTACTGAGGGAATTGGCTGATATAGTTGTCAAGCCACTCTCTGTGATACCTAAAAAGTTGTGGCAGTCAGGTGAAGTCCCTGCTGACTGAAAAGAGGGAAGCATGGCACCCATTTTTAAAAGGAGTAGAAAGGAGGACCCTGGGCACTACCAACCTGTCAACCTCACCTCTGTGCCTGGGAAGATCACGGAACAGATTCTTCTAGAAGGCATGCTAAGGCCCATGGAGGACAGGGAGGTGATTTGGGACAGCCAGCATGCCTGACCAACCTTGTGGCCTTCTATATGGAGTGACTATGACAATGAACAAGGGAAGAGCTGGAATTTTGTCTTGCTGGATTTCTGTAAGGCCTTTGACATGGCGCCCCACAACATCGTTGTCTAAATTGGAGAGATGTGGGCTCGAAGAGTGGACTGTTCAGTGGATGAGGAATTGGTTGGATTGTTGCATCCAGAGGGTAGTGGTCAATGGCTCGATGTCCAG
>VZRU01013163.1:249132-262106 GCA_013398155.1 Pedionomus torquatus
GCACTGGCAGTCCAGAAAGCGAACCATATCCTGGACTGCATTAGAAGAAGGTCGAGGGAATTGATTTGTCCCCTCTACTCTGCTCTCATGAGACCCCACCTGGAGTACTGTGTCCAGCTTTGGAGCCCTCAGCACANCCAGTACCTGAAGGGGGCCTATAGGAGAGATGGCGAGAGACTCTATCAGGGAGTGTAACAATAGGACAAGCGAAAACAGTTAGTCAATACTGCCCTTTACTTTCTGCTATCAAAAAAACTACATTATTTCACAGAAAAATAAAGTCACTGCAATGCAATTGTATAACATAGGAAAAAAAAAAAAAAAAAAGAAAAAAAAGCGCAGCTATTTCAAATATCCCAAACCTATAGCAAACAGACATACCCTAGGAACAACCAAAACAAAGTTCAACAGAACACAGGTGGATTGCTTCAACCATATGCCTGAAAAAGTGGAAACAGAAGAATCCATGTTTCTTTCTAAGATTTCAAGATGTGATTAGAATTTACTAGTGACAGACTCTTTTTACTCTTTCTTGTTTTCTTTTACAGCCTGTCCAACTCTTAAGTGTAATTTAATATTTTTTTTTAAGAACCAGCATACACTTCATATAAACCACTCATATCCAGAAGAAAAGCTGACTAGAAGTTCATTAACATTTCTCTCATTTCTCTGTTGAGATACAGACTTTCTTCAGAACTAATACTCCTATAAACATATGTGTATATCTACAAGAAATCTCTTTTTAAAGTGTAATTGTTACATCAATTTCTCTCTCTTTCTGTGTATGTGGATATATACACATATATATTTTTTTAAAAAAACACCTCTTTTTTTTAGCTTCTGTTCTGTACATTTCAAATATTCCTGAATTGTGGAAAACTCTGATGGAAGAGGTAGGAATGGCATGGGCAAAAGCTCCAAGTACTGGATGCTTCTAGGGACTTGGGATGAGTGGGATGACTTGGGAAGAGTACAGATACATCTGCTATGAGTGCCATCCAGTAGTTCTATGACACTACTGGAAAGTAGCAAGAAAATAAAAGCAAGCAAGGCCAGGAAAATATGGAAGAAGAGAGGTGGAAAGACAAAATACACAAAAAAAAAAGTATAACTGTGTGAAATCTTTCAGATCTTTTTTTTAATTGGTTGGAGGTATCTTAGCGATAAGAAAAGACAAATGATGCGAACATGATTGATTTTTCTCCCCTACTTTGGCTGTCGACTTGATGAGGCTGTCTTCAAGTAGGAAGAGAGAATTTTGTATTCAAGATGAAAAACTGCCTGCGTAGTTGTTAAGTTTGACATAAATGTTTTTATTCTAACAGTGAAATTTTGTAGTGTGTGCTTACTCTTCAAGAAAAGTGAATTATCCACTGGTGTTTTCTTATGGTTAAGTTGTGGTCAGGCAGTGCCTCAAGGCCTGGCAAAGCTTTCACTTAAGTCAGTGGAAATCTTCCTGTTGATTTCAGAGGTATCTTAATCTGACTGCTGTGAATATAATGCTTTAACACACCCTGCGCCTGCAGCAAGCTCACAATAGACATAAGGCTTCTGCCAAAGGTGAATACTGAGGCACTCTGAACATGAAAGTATGTCTGTCTAAATCTGAGATAACAATCATTTTGTTGTTCAGTTCATCAGCCATGCTAGCAACCAATATAGCTAAGAAATAGTATGGAAAAAAAAATAGAGAAAACAAAAAAATAGCATTGTGTCCTTGAGCAAATCTTAAATGCTACACCATCTCAAACAGTACTGTAGAATTGGAGACAGATCAAAGAAGAACCACGAAGAAAATCCAGGTTATGGCAGCAGCTATCATTCAAGAAGCACCTCAGTAGCATCCTAAATAGAGTCCTAAGTTTTCAGACTTCAAGAGATTACCATGAAGAACTGTCAAATCTCAAGTGGTATGGTGAAGGTGAGCATGGCACAGTTATTCATTCCCTTTTCAGATAAAAGTGCTCAGAACCATCAAAATGAAATAAAAGAATGTTCTGGAGACAATGAGGAAATACCTCTCCACATCTGTGGTTTAGTTGCAAAGCATGGCCAAAACTTCTTGCAGGCACCAGGAATGAAATTGGTTCAAAGGCTGCTGGAAAAATTTGTTGGAAGAAAAATCTGCCAAAACCCATTGAAAACTATGACATCACCTCTGACTGGGGAGGTCCCACAGCAATTTGTTTACAGCCCACATGAGACTGGAAAAAGTTCCTGGTTATTACTGTGAGTTCCTCCTGTCTTTGCATCATTCTCCAAGTACCTGCCATGGGCAGCTTCTTGGATAGGGAGACTGTTGATCTCTCAGGGTACAGCTACTCTCACCTTATTATTTCTAAGAAAGAAGAGTTGAGATGACTGCAGCCATGGCTTTCAGCAGTACAATTTCTGACAACTGGAGTCTCACATGAATAATGAAGTATTAGTTGCAATACTAACAATATTGCAATATTCTTTAACATCATTAGTATCTGATGATATCTCTCTGATGTGGAATTAGAGGTTTTTTTAAACATGTACTTTTGGTGATGAACCAAATAGAAACAATAATGAGATTTCAGGCTGAACAATTTGAAAATAATGCCTCTGTATTCAATCAAACTCAATCTTAAATGAAATTTCCTCAGACACAGTAAGTACACAACCTCATTAAAATGGATTCCATGCTTTTACTTCTTTGTGTCGCTCGTGAGTATTCTTTACATTTTTAATGATTTTTCTGTAACTGTTTTCTTGTTTTCTACTTGTTTTTCTCATGTGAAAGGTGCTTAGAAGTAACTGAAAACTGCAATGAAAGTAACTATAGCAATAGTCAGCAAATAGATAGTTTGCTTCTATGGTTCTATGATAATATGCAAATTACCAACAAGTGTATGGGAAGGAAACAAAGTGGTGGAAACAAATAAAGTGAGATTACCCAGATGTTCACCTCTTCTCTTCTAAGTGACTTTAAAAGAGCCCCAGCTAGGTATTTGTTGTACCAATGACCAGTTAAAGTCTTCAGAAAGAAGTGACATTAAGTGAATAATTCCCCTTTTAAAAGTCAGGTGAAATGAAAGCCGCACTTTGTATGATCTGCTTTCATGTGTATTCTCCTATGCCACTTGGCATCCCAGGCTTCTTACTTGGCAAACTGATCATGTCCCAAAGCTTTCAAAACTGTGGATTATGTGTGGGGAGATGGTTGCTAACATACTGTGTATGCTTTTATAAACAACTGTCTCCATAGTATGCAAAATGGGAAAATACTGACATTCCTCTGAAGTGATGAGAACAACTCACCATTATCTTCACTTTTGATGTTTTAATTAGAACTTAGGCTTCTTTTAAACTCTTAATGTTTATTCATGTGTTTTGTATTCCACTGTATGTTCATCTCTAAACCAAAACCTGTCTTTTCCTGAGAGCTGGTAAGTCTGGTATAGAAAAAATATTTAAGACATTAGTAGCAAAGTAAAATGATCTTCCATATTATTGAATAATTAATTATTTAGAGAAATAAGACAGGAAAAGAGCAAAACCTAAGAAAAGCCCACAAAACCTACTTCCATTTCTTAGCTGGATGTTTCTGCCATGAAGAGCAAACCATAGTGGTTAAATAGAATACTCATTGTTATCTTTACAAATAAAATCCAGCCACTTCACTGGTGTTTCTGAAGTTGTTCTTTGGATGAGACCTTCAAGCAGAGGTTTACACTGAGTATGCCTCCTCCTCTGGTGGGGATGATGTTATCTTAGTGCAGAGACAGAAACAAACACAATTTATAAATGAACAACAATTTTAGTCTGTAGTGGATCCTAAACTGCTTATTGTGGATAATATAATTAATAAATAACAGAAGTGAGTGAGGGCAAATGAGTTTTAGGCCACCAGAGAAGGTTTTAAAATCACCTATTTATAAGAAATCATTCAAGGGACTGGGTTGACACAAATGAATAGTAAATTCCACTAGTTCTGTCTTCAGAATCTGTAGTTTGTTTCTAAGGAATATGAAGTCTGAGATTCATGTAACATGATGGGTGTTTTTTACTCTCCAGAAACACTGTTGAGCAAGAACCTCCCTTATTCTTGATACTTTTGTGGTATTATGTTGTTCTAATCTGTCATTCTGCTTCTCTGTTTGTGCTGAGCTATGTGGTTGAGGACATAAATAAACAAAAAAGCAAGAGTGCATGAAGATTTAGAAGAAC
This sequence comes from Pedionomus torquatus, assembly GCA_013398155.1. Taxonomy (NCBI): domain Eukaryota; kingdom Metazoa; phylum Chordata; class Aves; order Charadriiformes; family Pedionomidae; genus Pedionomus; species Pedionomus torquatus. Next base: position 253,327 of record VZRU01013163.1, read on the forward strand.
CAGAGGATGTAGTTGTAGAGGATTGCAGATGCGGCAGTCCCTCTTAGCAGGATGTATAGGGTGAATGAGGCAGAAAGGGTGAGAAGCCTTAGTAGCCTAAGAAAAAACTACCAGCAACATCAGAAATCAGGTTTCTGTGAAGAGGCACTTGGTTGTTTTAAGTGACTGGGAAGCTTCAGGATGTTTCATGCTGTGCAGGTCACTTGTGTTCAAGGCAGCAAGGGATCAAGAGTATTTGTAGACAGCACTAAGAGAGCCAAGCCGATGTAAGATAACCAGCTTGTGTGTTCCCCATTTTAAGAAGCCACCATTCACTTCTTCAGCTATTTAATCAACAGTTATACTTTGAAATAGGGAGATACTTGTGCAAAGTTTCTTCTTATTCTGTGCTTTACATATGTTTTACATCCCATCTACACGTTATGTGGCAGATGGGTAATACATTCCCACTGGAGTATGACAAACCATAATTCATCCTGAGCAAATAAGCATTGATTCCTCTTCCCACAAGCAGAGGTCTATGCAGAAGTGTTGCAGGATGAGATATTGGTTGTAACAATCACTAACAGGTAACAGGCCCATAATCTTCAGAGACCGGCCCCAGAAACTTTGATATATGCCCTGTGATTTTTTGTACAACGAGGTGGTACTACAGTTCAGGACTACTCTGCCATTACAAATTCAAGTGGATACAGATTCCTTTGCCATTCACATGGGGAAGTAGCCCTGTTAGCAAGGATGCTAGATCAAAATTACTTAATAACTAGAATTAAGAGCTTTTCTAAATCCCCGTATCCACAGTATATAAACTAGAAAAATGGTGACAGACCTCTGAGACTGTGTTCAGGACAGCTCATCCTTGCCTTCACATTTGACACGCTAATTTAAACTAATGCTTCTTCTAAACCCTTGTGTATTTATTTCTGAGTTTTGTATTATAGCATTTGTTCTGGTGTATGTGTTGATTCATCTCTCTTAACCAGCAGCAGAAAATAAGGATAGATTGAGATAGAGGCAAAATGACACCAGTAGGAGCAGGAAGCAGGGATATCATGCACAGCTGCACACCCATTCTTAGAAAGCAATACAATGCAAACATCTGGACTCCCAAATTATACTGCATCTTTTGGAGCATCTTTTGTTAAAAAAATCACAAAGTTGTCTGCAACCTTTCCTGTGAGTTTTATCTTTTTTCTAGCCCAGGAGTGGCCTAGGGTTTCAAACACTGCTTTGCTCAAAGTGAAATGGGAAGAATGGAGGTGAAAGGTACATGAAAAAAAAACAAGCACATTTTAAAATGTTGGAGTGCTAACCAATTTTTCTTAGATGTCATTCAGCTGTGAGCAAAATAATAGCTTAGAATATCATTGGAAACACTGTAGAAGAAAATGAGATGAAACCTGAGTTGAGGAGAAAATATTCCTTGTAGCTGCAGCAAGTGAAAATTTCCTACTGAAAAAATTGGTACACTGAGAAAACCATGTATTTTTCAAGTAGTAACTGCATTTTAATCTTTCTCTGTTAGCTACCTCTAATTAACACCAAAGCTGTAACAGTCTGTGAAATCTTCTTCCAGAGGACAGTGGCCCTCATTAAATCTCAATGATTTGTTCACAGAATCTGAAAAGACCTCACTAAAAATACAATGGTTAATACTAGATTAGCAGAAGCAGCAGGGTTCGATTGGTAATCTTGAGAGGTCTTCACTAGTCATGTTACATAAATTCTTACCAAGAGCTTCATTTTGGTTTAAGACAGTCTGAAATCTTTTTTCCCCCTCTGTTTTGGTCTTTTGTTTTTGTTTGCTCTTAGGGATGCAGGAACAGCCTGCTGAGTTCATCTCCTTTGTGTCAGTCAGAATGTCTCTGTACAGAGTGGGGAGAAAGGAACATTGCTAATGGAAAATACTGATATAAGGAAACCAGCAAAATTATTCTGAGCATATAATAATTCCATCTCAGTATTTTTAAATTATTAAAACCATTGAAAAGAAACTATTTAAGACAGTAATTAAATCTGTAAAACTGATGAGACTGAATTTCCAGTTGCTTTTGAATCATTCACTTATAAATGACCTAATAAGAAGTTTTTCAAAGATGTGTAATTTTTCCAGAAGCATAATTCACAAGATTCTTCCTTGATCAATTTTTTCCCAAAATATTTCAGCTTTATTGAAAGAAGAAGGACTAGTAAAGGTAATCAAATTAATCTTACCACTTTTGCTCAAGAACAAGACTCCATACATGTGCATGCAAGCACAGGACTATGATTTTCAAAAGGATTTGAACATTAGCTCAAATCACCCACAGCTTCTGAAATGTGGTACATTTCTCTGATCACAATTTTTTAAATTGTACTTTGTTGATGACAGCGGATACATTTAAGGAGAATTCTCTTTCTTCCAGTGAAAAGCTTTTTGACAATTTAGGGTGCAATTCAATTGCTATTGCACACCCATCTAAGAGCCTGCAAAAAACTGGACATGACTAACACAGTCTTACTTTCCTTCATACACACCTTGATACTGTAGAGAGAAGAAAGCAAGCCTGTTGTCTCACTCGGTATGGTGCAGAGTGTACCAGAGCCCAAGACTTTCCATTCTCATATTAAAGTGTGTTAGGTGGGTTAATTTGTAAGGGAAGTCCATAAGATTATTTGCAATTAGCTGACTGGCCTGAAGTCAAGCCTCAAATCAGATGAGATGTTAGTAATCTAAAAGGTATTTAAAGATGGGTTTATGGTTACATTTGTACATATAAGTATTTTGGAATTGTGGCATGTCATGTGAATTTAGAAGTAAACATTTTACCAATCATTTAAATACTTTAAATTTTGGCAATTGCAGTAAATCTTGGCAATTATTAAAAGCAAGTGCATTTTATAGCATCACAGAAAGCTATACACACACATATGTATGTAAATCCATAAATAGTATTTAATTTTTTCTGTTCTTTGTTGCATTCAGCATGTAACTAATGTAATGGCATGTGAACAGTAAAGGACCGAGTCAATTATTTTTAAGTGAGAGATAATTTATCAGCTATATTATATGAGCAAATATATTTCTACACATTTAAATAGAACAAGCTAGTGGTGGGTTTTGTGGTCAACAAACTGCTTTGGACTGTGATTTTCAGTATAACTAAACCACCTACTTATTCACATGCAGAGAAAGAAGGGATAATTGTGCTTAATAATTAATTAACAGGATGAAAGTGTAACAAAGATATCTGAACAATAGGACAGAATTTCAAGGTCTCATCTGGAAATACACTGTACTAGTGCTTTTGCTGATTACATTTAGATATAATTTCCAATACATTAGAGAACTTCAAGAGCTGGGAAAGCACTAATTCAAGGCATTTGGCTTTGAAAGTATTTTAAATATTGCCAAGGAGACAATTTTATTCCTGTCTGATTGTGTCCTTTTGGCTCCAGTATCAAAATCATTATATGTTTTTGTAACCATAAAGCCATATGAGGATGCCTCATCCTTCACAAATGCAACTTAAACTTCACTTGTGATTAAATTTGAATGAAAGGAGATCACTAATTTCTAACAACCTTGATGGACGTCTGTCTTTGTTGTAATGTCTACAGAAACTGAATCTCTTACCAAGTCAATCAATTCCACACAGAAGTGCTAATATACCGGCAAGCTTGGCAGGATGAAGAAGAAAAGTGTATTCTCCACTACACAAAGCCCCTGAAGCAAGGAGCAGTCACCTGCTGAATGAAATTCTGAGGATTTCTTTTCAAATGAGATAAACAATCTTCAGGAACATCCTTCTACCTAACTTACCTATTTTTAGGGTGTGGATCTGCAAGATTTCCACAGGGACTTATGGCACATTCAGCACGGAGCTGGAGAAATGTCACCTGGTCCTATGACTCTTCACTCCACTCAGGTGCAGAGCCAGGTACCAGTTCATAGACTTCCCTTACAGTGAATTTGGAAAATAGGATCCTTTGACAGATGCATTTTTTCGGTAACGAGCTAGCCGAGACACTGAATTCTCAAAAAGCAGAAACAAAGAAAAAGCCTGAAAACCAAGACCTGAAAGCCAAGCCAAGCACATCTACATTGTACTGCTCCTGATGTATGGATGCCAGGTATGAACCTCTTCCCAACCACCTGCACTGCTCCTGGCCCTGAAATGGTCCTGGCTACTATCACAGTGAAACTGGAGTGGGGAACTTGCAGTCAACACTAGTCCAAACAGGCAACTAGCTCATTAGGCAGCTTGTGAGAGACGATTTATGAAGTTTAAGGCCAGCGGGGACCATTAGATCATCTAGTTTGACCTTGTGTACATCACAGGATGTTACATTTCATCTAGTTATGGCTGTATTGAGCTCTATCAACTTTGTTTTATTTTTGTGTGCTTTTCTGTAAGGCAGCTAGACTTAAAGCTGGTACAGGGAGAGGTGAATACTCACCATTTCCCTTGGAGCTGGGTCTAGCTGGTCTCCTTTGGATCAAGTAAGTAGAGGTGTGTCCTCAGTATTCATCTATATATATGTACTGGACCTTCTTCCAAATGGCTTTGTTGTGCCTTTCCGTACTAAATTAAAGCTCCTGTGTGCTTTGCCTATTTTCCTTCCATCATCAGATTATTTCTTGTTTATTCAATTCAGTTGTTTTCTGATAAAATAAGCTGAATTTATTACATTTCTGTCTGGAAAATGCTCTACTGGTTTCAGCCCTATTATCAGCTCTGTGTTTCTTTGTGTTTTTCTGGAGTCATTTTACAATTGTGCAGGATTCTTCTAGTAGTCAGCTTTGTACTGTACAGAGAGGTAAAATTACCTTAATCTCTCCTATTCACTTCTCCTTGTTCATACACTCAATGCTCTTATTAACTTTGTTATCACATGAGTGGAATTTCTCATGTTGAATTGCTTTTTGCATTGTGTCCCCTAATGCCCATTCAGGGCCATTGAGCCCAAAGATATGTTTCCTCATACAATCAGGCTGCCTTCCTTCTTTGCTCCTAAGCATACAATCTAGCACTTACCATACATTTTGTTTAATTCCCCCAGGGCCATGCTGTATAAATTATTTTCTTTTAATCACTTCACTCCTTTCCATGGTAAGCCTACCATCAGACTCTGTAGGACCCTCTCATAAATGGCATCTTTCAGCCTCATGCCACCAGTGATCACATTAAAAATAAAAGTGCCAATGCATCAAAAAGTAAGTCTGAGCTCCCTGAATTTAAAGTCTATTTGTGTGATGGTTTCATGACCTCAAGAATTTGCAGCTCAAAACCTAAGACTATACACAAAAATTAAGACCTTGTGTGTTATTACCGTTCCTAGTTTTGAATCCTTAGTGTCTGTGAAATCACATTTTCCACTGTATTTCCATTGAGACTGAAAATGTGCAAAGAAGAAAAACAAGACAAGTGCTTATTAAAATCAGGGTGTAAGATCTTAAAAATGAAACTATTGGCCTATTGGACCGGAGACCTTGATGGACTCACAGCAATAGCAGAACTGCAAAAAGTTACTGAATTGCCTTCTCTTACAAGCTACTCTTTTCTCAAGTAAATTTAGCAAGGCCAAAAGGTGAACAAACAGTTAACTGGAAATAGACACAATGGGATTTCAGTTTGTTCATGCTGAACATAAGGTCAACGCCATGATCTTCCTGCTCTAAGACAACAGAACTCTCCTGTGAAAACAAAAGATGTTGTGGTTTGTGTTTCTATTGGTCACAAAGTGGAATTAGCAAACTCAGTCAACACCGTGTCCCACTACTATAAAGCTTATTTTATTAAATGTGTTTGTGTATCCCCCTTTGTTTCACAGAGGTGTACTTCAGCTTTTGAATGCACTGTTGGAAAACAAGAGACAAAGTGCACTGAAGCTGGAAAAATCCCATGCTTCATAAATCAAGGGAACAGTCTGGCCTTCATTATGGAAAACACAGGGTGAAATCCTGGCTCCACTGGAGTCAGTGGAAAAACTCCCATGGACTTCACAGGGGTCATGGTTTTCCTTTGCTTTCTAATGTGAGTGTTGGAGTGATTAGTTCATACCTCGCATGTTTTCCCAGGTTGTAGGCTCACCAGCCTTCAGTCTGCAAAGCAACAAATTAATTGTGACACATCCAAACAATTGTCATCTTCTTGCAATCTTCAGTGTCTCTCTTAGGGCTAGTTACAAGCTCCACTCCCATACTTGTTAATAAATCATTACTTTTAGCTCAGAGATCGCAGGGCAGTCTTTCCTGAATTTTTTCACCTCTCCTTCTCAAAAGAAGTACCTTTTCCTCAACTCCCACTGAGTTTCTCTTCCACCCCTCTATGTGATGGGCCTAGAGAAGTACAGGAGGGACCAAGTACAGGGCCAGTCTGCTTTCTGCCCCAGTGTCTGCATCCTTTGACAAGCAGCAGCAGACACTGTGATGGATGGATGCTTTCCTCAGTGTATTGCTTCTAGGACACATCACCAGAGAAACTCATGATGCCAGATGAAGGGATAGAGTAAGAATGATTGATGTGTGTTCTGTCAATTGAGTAGATGTACCCACGTACTATGGGTTAGAAACACTACTACCAATGCTCGTTACTCTGAATACCGCGCAGCTACGCACACCTACTGCAGACAGGCTGTTCTCTCAAGGTTTTGCCGTCCAAAAAACCTGCAAAAATCTTTATATGTGCAAGAAGGAAACCTCTGCCACCCACCCATAACAAAGATATGTCTGGTGAACAACTTCAGAAAAGTGCTATGACAGGAAATCATACCTGGACACTGCTCATGAGGACTGACACCATCTGATTTCCTGCCACAGAGTAGTGCTCAGAAGGGTGAGGGAGCAGGGCACAAGGGAGCAGTGCCACCCTCAGACCTGCTCCTGATGCCCTGCAGCCTTTCACAGTGCCTGTTGCTTGGCAGCTTATTCTTACGCCTCCTGGTGTCTCCCTATAGGTGCCTGTTTAAATGAAACACTGCCTGACTAATTAATTATCCTTCCAGATCACCCTGTTTGTTCTTTTTGATTTATTAAAAAAAAACCAACCAAACAACTCCAAAACATAAACGGGCAGGCAAGTCCTGTCAGCTGGCGCAGAATGACACTTCTTTTGTGTTTTCAGCTGTCATGTACAAAGTTCCTGAGGAAAAAGCACTGGTGGTCTCCTCCTGCTAAACCAGGGATTAAATAGCATGTTTGGACATAGGAGACCTGGCCTGAAATCCCATTTGAACGGCATTCAGAGCTTGGATTAGAGACATGTGCAAAGACTATAAAATTCTCACTGCATACAGACCCTGCATATCCTTGTGATTTTTAAGTCCAAACACAAACCAAAGCATTTTTGTGCTTCCAGAAATGTTTATTTATTTTCTTTTTCTTCAGCCAGCAGTTCTCAACAAAATAGACCTAGCTTCACAAATTACTTTAGCTGATCCAAAACTTAACCTGCACAATGCTATGTGAAGCAGACCAGTGGCCAAATCTCCAGTTGGTATCAATCATTGACCCTCCATTTAAGCCAATGGGGGTAGAAATCAGCTTTACGGTCTGGTTCCTGCTACTTCCCTGGACTTGTTTGCACATGCCAAGTGGGTAGCATGAGGTAAAGCAAACACAGCCCCAGGTTTTTTTTTCTGTGGGTAGTAGCTCTGTGCAGGAAAATGTACTGGCAGGTCAGCCACAGAATTCCACCTCTGTTGTCCAAAAGTGGAGTGTGAGCTCCCTGTCCTGGCTATACTTAAATGTTAAGAGAGGACAGAGGCTAATCCTAAATTGATCCAAGCAGCACGTATCTAATTGCAGCTGTCAGGGTCTCGTGGGGTTCTCTAGCAGTCCTAATCCATAGAAGTCCAGGGACATCAAGGTCTGCAGGATGGTCTCACTTACATGTACAAAGGGTTGCTCAAAGTTCAGACCTTTATAAATATTTAGGAAAGGGATACACATAAAGATGCTGCTTATAATGACTGGGAGTAGTTAACTCTGCGTTGCTACAAATGCTGGCTGCCCATGGTGGCTCTCCTCTGACACCACCAGTGTGATCAGATCTTTATACAAGTCTGGCGACCCTTAAAGGCAAGGAGACAAACAGGTTGTTAGAAGGATCTGGAGCCACTGTGACTTGTGGAAGCGTCTCTGTGTGTGCTTGTAGGCAGAGGGCCACAAGCAACTAGGGGCAGGGCATGCATCCCCAGCTTCCCCTCTCACCTCTCTGACATTTCCAGATTGTGCAAGTGAGCGTAAGAAAATCTGGCCCTGAGCCTTTATGGTACTTTGGTTATAATCAGGAGCCCATTAGCAGTAGAACTATAAATTTTCTCATAAACATTTAGAGAATAAAAGACAAACTGTGCAATCATAGTAAATAAGGAGGGATGAAATATTAAAAGGGAGTCTCTGCCTGTCAAAGCCCACTGTATTACCACAGCTGCAGGGCTCACCTGAAGTGCAGTGAGCTGTAATCACTGCACATCCCTAGATCCCCAGCAGGACCAAGGTTAGCAAGTGCAAGGTGACCTGTAGGGAATGCCTGATCCTGCAAATGCCCCCAGCCTGTTTGGCTTTAGAGGGACTCAAGAAGCCAGTCTGCCAGGCTTGGGCAAAGGACCTTCAGAAAGATTCAGTGGTGGGTACAAGGCTGGGTCAGCCTTGATTAGGCTGTTGAGGATCTGCTCCTGCTGCATATAATCATGTAGCTTTAGCCCTTATGCGAAATTCACAGTGGACTAGGTTTTCCAGGATATGGCTCCTTTTGAAGAACACATGAAGACCTGTTCAGCAAACATGCCATTAT
>VZRU01013163.1:266890-293272 GCA_013398155.1 Pedionomus torquatus
GCCCCATCTGGAGTACTGTGTCCAATTCTGGGCTACCCTGTTCAAGAAGGACAGGAAACTGCTAGAGAGGGTACAGCACACAATTAGAGGCCTGGAGCATCTCTTGTACAAGGAAAGGTTGAGAGACTTGGGTCTTTTTCATCTGGAGTACAGAAGGTTGAGGGAGGATCTGCTTAAGGTGTAGGTGTGAAGAGGAGGCCAGTCTTTTTTCAGTGGTGCCCAGTGAGAGGACAAGAGGAAAACATGAGGAGGAACTTCTTCACTTTGAGAGTAGCAGAGCACTGGAACAGGCTGTCAAGTCTCTGTTTCTGGAGACATTTGAAACCCGCCTGGACAAGTTCCTGTGCAACCTGCTCTAGGACGACCTGTTTTGGCAGGAGTGTTGGGTTGGACTAGATATTGTCCAGAGGTCCCTTCCAACCCCATGTTATTTTGTGATTCTGTGACTGGGACAGTTGATGTAAACAATAATTTATACATGTATTTTTGCCAATCTGGAGAGAAAAAAAAGGGTATGAGTGGCAAGAGTACACAGGTGAAACTAGGGTCATGCTGCAGGTCTATTAGTTTAAATAGTTTTGAAAATGGTCTATGAGGTTTATTTTTTGGTGCTGGGCTGTTGTTTGTTTGTTTGTTTGTTTGTTTGTTTGTTTGTTTGTTTGTTTGTTTTTTGTAGCTTTCTCGTATTTTGTTTCTTTTTAATCTTATAAACTGAAAGGTGTTCATCTATGGTTCTTTGTTGGTTCTTGGCTTGAGTGTTATATGTGCTATAGCATTCTTAAGGAAAATTAAGGAAAAAGTGAAGTGACACCTATCGTACTGATCCTTAATAGACCTTAAAACATGATGTTTTAGGATGTTGCAGAAATAACCAGAGCTTCAGGGCAAGCAATGTGTTGCAGACCTGAGTCAGAAAGCAATTCCTCTGAATACACTGAAAAAAATACTTGCAAAATTGAAGCAGAACTTCACCGTTATGCTTGCATCTTATTTCATATGGCCACGCTACATGGGGCTTTTCAAGGGGTGTGTGGCAACTCAACTGTGCGTGTGTGCATGTGTACACTCTCACATAAAGAGAGAAGCTGGAGCTATTTTGCAGGCACATATTGTCTGACTTATTGGCTGTCAGAGGCATTTGTTGATTCTATTAGCAGAGCCAACTAAATTAAAAAAAAAAAAAAAGAATCTGAACAACCTGATGTCTTCTGTGCAGACCCATCACTCCATCATGTGACAGAGAAGATATTTTGTGTTGGAATATTTATTGACCTCGGACCTCTGAGACTTCTGCATTTGTGTAGAAAGCATGAAAATGGATGAATAATAGATGTTTGGTCAGGTAGTTACATACATTGATGACACCTTTTATTGCTTGTCTCCAGGGTTAATTTAGTGGCACTAGTTTGTGAGATAGTAAGGAATATTTTCATTTTGTAAGGCAAATTTATGATTGTTTGCAATCTGTAAAAAGAATCAAAATTACAAAAGTTTATTCAGTCAGTAAAGATTTTAGGTTCTTTACAGGAGACCATAATGTCAAGATAATTAAGAAATTTGACATTCTGGTGGCTAAAAGCCTTTCTGACAACTCAAATGGGTTCCAGGGTATTTCCATGAACACTTAGGTACATTTTACAAATCTGTACATGTGTCTTTTCTTCTGTCTGTACAGTATTGAACCCTAAGGACAGAAAATGTAATCTTAACAATGAATTACTATAATATCAGATTGTACAGCCATTACTGAAGTCCTCATTAATTACTTTGTTGAACAGAAGAATTTTTAGGTATCTTGAAAACTCCAAAATACTTCTAATATAGGCAGAAGTATGTGAAATTTAGCTAGATTGTATTTCTCTAAGAGTATATAAACAGATCTTTTATGCAGCAATATCCATCCAGACTTCTGATTCAGGTAGCATCAGGTAAGCTTGTATTATTCTCTCTTTTCTTCTTTTTCCCTCTTCTTCATTGTTCAGAAGAGGTAAGGAAATAATATTCAGGATAAATAAAATAAAATCATTGCTGCTTGTCTTTCACTCATACCGACTGTGTAGGCTTTTAACCATAAACAAACTTGTAAGGTTGTACTGCAAAAGCCATGTGTACTTCAAATCATCCACTTCCCAAGAAAGTCAGTGTATAATTGTTTTGTGGGTTCCTAGGACAAAAGGGCTTTTTTTTTTTTTTTTTTTGGGGTACACTCTCTAGTTTAGGTAAGCAAACAAGGGTTCTAATGTTGGGCAGAGTATGCTCAACAGCCAATGATAAATGTCTTAGATGAGTTGCAAAGAGAGTCTTAAAAATTTTGCATATGGGAAAATCTGGTGGTACACTGTTTAATTAGTAATCACCCTCTCTGTTAAAAAAATGACTGATTTTTAGTTTGCATCTTTTTCCTTCAAGTTCCACAACTGAATTTTGATCTGCTTCTTTCTTACCAGTAGAGTCATGAGGATTATTTTACATTGGTATGTAAGGCACACTGGTGCGCTTGAACAAAAGAAGTGAAAAGAAGTGGAAAGCACCAGTATTGGTGCATACTCCTTGTGCTCCTTGTTCACTTAGTAAACTCGTCTGTTCAAACAAATGTGTTTTAACAGAGCCAGATTCATCATAATAGAACCAAAACTCAGCCTGTCTCTACAGACGGGGGCAGATCAGGGGAACACCGTGGATCTGGAAAGGTCTCGGCAGCCTCAGTAGACAAATCATTTAGCCTTTGTGTCTTACTACCAAAAATGTCTCCCAGTCTACCCTCAATAAGAGGTAAACACATAACTTCATACAATTTATTCATTCTTATCTTCACCTCAGTTTCCAAAAATAGGTGTTCCTTGCTCAGCTGAAATGGTAGTTCCTCTTATTAAAAGCAGGAGTGTGCTTTGATCTTCCACTGCTTAGGCATAATTGAGTCTAGACAACCTTCCAACTAGCTTGTCCAATTTATAAATGGACAAAGAAGGTACATACTAAATGTTTTTAAGGATAAATAGACCAATATTTAAAAAGCATCAAGAGTTCTTTCACTCTATGTGTTCCGAGAACATTGTACTATTTCCAATTATCCTGCTTTTCTTCAAACCTAGAAACAACAAATGAATAACAGATGTCAACTTGTATTGAAGGCTACTTACTGAATGCTAGCTGCTCTTGCTTATTGGAAACGTTTTTAGAATTATTTCCCTTTCTTTCTGTTACCATGACAATATTTGGCCTAATCCCATGGCTTTTTTTCACATCTAAGAACACTGTGTAGGCAAGTGGAATTATCATTAAAATGGATCCTATTCACAACTTATAATGAATGTCTTAACTGTGCCCTTATTTGTAAGTGTTACATTTTTAATATGATTCCTTCCTTCAGGAAAGGTAGTATGGAAAATACAAACCCTTACCTTCCTTTGATTATAAGTAGTTGATTCTCTGGCTGTAGTAGTCTATGTACTATGTTGCTATGAAAATACTTATTGTATTGAGAATGTTCTGATGTGCTACAACAGGACAAAACTACCCTGCCACAATTTCCTTCGTTACAAGTTTGTAAAGATCTGACTCTGAATTTGTCTGGATATCAAACAAATCTATCTAATCTAGCTTGTGCTCCAAAAAACAAACAAACAAAAAGATTGACTTAGATTTTATTTCCTTTTAAAACACCTCTAATACTGAAAGTACATTAATTTGTAAATATAAACACTAGCACACGGATATCTAGCTAGTCTACCTGTAAGCCCCCTCCACTCCCAATCCTCAAATCTTTGCAGGCTAAATTGTAGTCCATTTAAAAAAAAAAAAATAAAAAAAAATAAAAATCATCTTCTTAACAACATATGCAACAGAGCAATTTAGGTGGGAAGAGGTACATGAACTGAGTGGAATGATATTTGTAGGAAGCACATTTTTCTCAGTTTTTCTTCCATATGCCAACAAAAAAAGAAATACATTATTTAGGGTCACTTACACATGTGGAAATCATTGGTGTTGGTATCCAGAGGAGTAGGGGCCTGTACTACAGTAAACATAACCTTATTTTAGAAAATACATATAAAGCTAGCTTGATATATTTTCTGCTGGGGCTACGGGTTTGAATGCTAAAAGTAGTAGTGTTTATGTAGTACATTTAGACTTCTGTAAAACATTTGGTCTGATATCATATGACATTTTGGTTAAGAATTTAGAACAATACAAAATCAACGTGGCCCACAATAAGTGAATTAAAAGCTGGCTATACTATTTATTAGTGACATGAAAATATTTATCAACAAAGACAACAGAACACAAATATTGAGGAGAGCTATAGTGTAGAAGACAAATCACTGAGGGAGAGGGTGACCTCAATCACTTAGTAAACTTGTCTGTTCAAACAAATGTGTTTTAACAGAGCCAGATTCATCATAATAGAACCAAAACTCAGCCTGTCTCTACAGATGGGGGCAGATCAGGGGAACACTGTGGATCTGGAAAGGTTTCGGCAGCCTCAGTAGACAAATCATTCAGCCTTTGTGTCTTACTACCAAAAAGTCACTCCTGGAATAGGATGTCCAGCTCTGGAAAGGATAAGAGATGAGCTAATAGTGTGATGAAAGAGAGGAGAAACATGCTGGGCAAAAATAACTCAAGGACTGTCATCTATTTACTGGATTGAAACAAAGGTTAAGGATTGATGTGCTACAAAACCGTTGCCTATGTCAGCATCATATATTTGATGTGTTTAGCCTTTTGAAGGAAAGTATATTTCTCAATGTCTAGAAGTTAGAACTGGGCAAGCCAATATCAAAAATGAAAAGGAAAATTAGAGCACTGAATGCTATCGATGGTATTGAAAGAATCTATGTAAAGCTGCAGTACATTTACAAGATTACTAGTAAACTGAAGTGGTGTAGAGATGAATTTCTAGAAGCTATATGGTAGTACAAGTGAGACCTGATATAGGCTAGTCCTCTGATCTATGTAACACAGGGAACAATAAAAAGAAATTACAGTTTTGGCCACTTAAAACATGTAAAAGAAAATCTATGAAATTTGGCCTGACTACCAGCAATAAAACGTACGAACAGACTCTTTTCAGTGGTGCCCAGTGACAGGACTGGGGCAATGGGCACAAAACACTGAAAATTCCATCTCAACTTGAGGAAAAACTTCTTTACTTTGACAGTGGCAGAACACTAGAGAAGTGGTAGGATCTCCTTCTCTGGAGATATTCAAAACCCATCTGGACATATTCCTGTCCAGCCTGCTCTAGGTGAACCTGCTCCGGCAGGGGCATCTGGCTAGATGATCTCCAGAGGTCCTTTCCAATCCCTTCAGTTCTGTGATTCTGTGAAACAAAATTTTCTCTTAATGGTAACCTGGTGAAATAGAGTGGTGCCTATGCATGTAGGGCAAAATTCAAATAAAGAACTTGGATGTGGCACCTGGGAGAATGACAGACTCCATCTCAAGCATCTCAAGAATCTCAAGATAGCATTCAGCACCTATTCCAAGGCATCTGAATGGGTGTCCAGATATCTAAATCTCTCAAAAGGATAAGCTTCAGGCTTTCCTCCCAAAAGCAGGGCTTTTGAGCAGAGAAGACAGAATAGTAGAATTTGTTGTCAGACATTGCATCTACTGCCTCCTCTTTTTGGATGTGGCATCTGGTGTGTTGTGGAGAGATTTCTTGCTAAGTACTTTTGATTTTCTGTGAAAAAGTAACAAACAGGACAACACTCAGATCACTCAGGTTTGTTAAATACTATGAATCCCACTTCTGCTAATAAACTTGTGTGTGTGTACTTGCGTTGTACTGATGTGATAGTTTGCTGGTTTCAAACATTCTTTCAAACGGCACGTTTATACTCAGTCAATTATTTTAGATTAAAGAGGACTATTCCAAGGAACTGCCAGATTTAAATATTTCTTTCTCTGTGATGGAGAATTGTGTGACATATAATGTACTTTGCATTTCAAGTGCTTCCTGACACTCTTCGTTTCCCTGGGACAAATACTGTAACTTACCAGCAAAGAAAAGGCCATTTCCAGATCATTTTGGTGAATGATGTGCTGGTACTTGCATACTTTGTTTTTATCCTAATTCATAGTCCCTAGCTAGTTCATGACCTTTTCCTATATGTCTAAGATCAGAGTTATGAGCCCCAGGGGAACATTTTGTCTTAACATATGCATGCATGTGTCTGTATGCAACCATATCCGAAAATGCTAAAATATGTTCCAGAAACATTGTTGTCTTCAGGGGAATGGGGAGAAGCAGGCACCTTTGGAAGCTGAAATCCCCAGTGACAAGTTCCCTTTAACCCTTCGTCTTGTTATTGAATGAGCAAAAGCCCCAGGTCCTCAAACTCTGGGGTCCAGACAGCCTCCTGCTGTCCTTTCCAGCAGGTTTGTTCCATGGGTCTGTGAGTCTAAAAATTCCTTTGCAGAGGAGCCATCTCATGATAATTTCATGCAGGCTCATACCTCTTGACAGTTGTTTAACTTGGAGTTCTTGGCACCTCTTGGTGACTCAACAGGCCTCTTTCTATGAAGACAGAAGCAAGTCACCCTCAGACTGTGATGCTTCCCACTTTAAATCCCAATTTGTTGTGTTTCCTTTGGATATGGAAATTAAATCTGAGCATCTTTTGTATAAGTTTGTAATGTCCTACCTGAGATGAAACTGCAAAGCCTGGCAGTTCTCTTTAGAATTAGCGTGGACTGGGATGCACAGATACAGCAAATCCAAAGTGTCGGCCATAGTTAAGCACTTACAGTACAGCACCTCATACACAACATCTGTCAGTAGACATTCTCACTATTTACTTTATATATATATATCTATACACAAACACATATATGTATGTATGTGTGAAGACATATATGTTTTTATGTTATGTCTTTTATGTACGTATTTATAAACACACATACATACACAAACATATGTAATCCAATAAAAAAGCACCTGTATGTCATGAGTTTCTGACAATTCTTAAACCAGTGCAAATCAATTCTGGGTTTTTTTCCACATTGATTAGCAATTTATAGATTTTCTACCAGAAAATTCCCATTCCAGGAAAACAAATCGGCTTCAAGATATAACCTGAATATAATAATGAATGCTAATGTTCTAAGGGCACACTGTTATTGCTGTCACAGAGCTGATCACAGTGTCAAAGAGCATAGCAGTCTAGCATCTGTCTCACTCTATCACTGTAATACTAAAGCGATATTATGTAATAAGCATGGGAGGAAGAGTGCCTCTCTCAATAGGTGAACAAGTACTCATTAAATAATGTTCCTAAATAAAACAAGGACATTGTGGTGAGAGACCTTCCTTCCCACTTTTTTACCTTAGTCAAAAAGCACTCCATGCAATTGGAGGAAGGAGATCATTTTGTCTTCACAAAATATGTCTTTCAACTACACTCAAAATCATACCTGGGATATACTAAGTAAATGGACCTTATGGAAGGAGACAACTCAACCTAATTTCAGTCATATTACTTGATCTAGTCAACCGTATTTCTAGGATTAGAAGCTTGTAATATTTTTCAAATGGGAAAGAAACATGTCTGTGTTTTCTTCTGAGCTAGAGTTATTAACTGGAACTTGAAAATAAATTGTGAAAAGTATTACCTGAGTGTTTCAAGGCTTTCTTGAAACTGCCAGCTTTCCTGCTCAGATATGAAGCATAGATTTCAGAGGTGGATAACACAGGCCTGTAATAGTGTGAAACGTTGCTGTGTTTGGTTGCCTGACACCCAATATGCTTTCAGCAGCCTGGGACATCACTGAGGTATGTGTCCACCTGTGGTATGTGAGCAGTCCCACTGATTTCAGTGAGGCTACTCATGTTCAAAGTCTGACCAGTGATTAACCACATTTGCTGCATCACAACCCACAGTGGTTTTGGACAGGACTCAGAAGCTAGAGAAAACGGAATTTTCATGCTTTATAGTAGCATGAGGAAGAAGATGTGCAAGGTAATTTCTCATACCTATTACAAAAAATTAGTTTGACCAATTTGTGGTTGGTATTGAGGTACAGAAGAAGAGGTTAATGTCTGAAAATTCACTCATGTACTAAGAAAAAGCAAATGCATATAAGGCATTTCACCTTTACTTCACTACATATATATGATATACATAGAATATCCAAGGATGTTCTGTATACAGGAATTACTGTTCTGTGCAGATAATGGGGAAAAAAAGTAAAGAAAAAAAATAAAGCAAGAGACAGGAGTAGAGGGTGGCGGGTGAAGAAAGGACAGAAGTGATATACAGTACTATGTGGTTTTCTGTTCTAATCAAAGCCAAAGCCACAACTTCCATATGAGTAGTAGTCCTGACAAGGATTACCAAGACAGAAAATACTGACATATCACTACAATAAAGGCCACAAGTTGGTGAAGCAGATCAGCATAAAAACTCACTGTCTATAAAGTTAATTAAAATACAGACAGTGTATTTCATATTTCCTATTTGATACTACTTATTAAATGTATTGTAACTTTACATGTAAATCCTGTCAGCTATGAGTAAGCAACAAGTAAGCCATGGAGGTATTTCCCAACTGACAGAAAAAAAATCAAGCCACCTTGTAAGCTGATCCAAGAGCAAAATTCCAAAGAAATAACTTTAACAGCTTCTGTAGCATTATAAGACCTGAAAACTAAAATCAGTGCAATATTTTCCATTTATTAAATGAATTCTTTATGTCAGTATGGAGCAGAGCATATATGCAAGGGTCCCTGTAAACATCATCTTTGTTCAGCTATATCTGTGTGTTCAACTGGAGTTGCAATGACTTGCACATCTGCCTGACTCACACAAGGCATAGGAATAGATGTAGCTGCTGAAGCAGGTTTAGATGGTAGAAGTCAAGCAAATCTGTGAGACCTGCATAGCCACAGATACTAGGGTGCTTTTTTTGTAATTCTATTTTAATGTTGGAGCATTTTACAAAATTTATCTACCCATCTTGAAAAAAACACTTGTAAATGGAAACCTAATATTGTTGTCATTTCATTCAGACACACCCACCAGAAGAAAGATGAATGCCAATACTGTCACAGGGTCTGGGCTGTAATAGCTTTTTCCTGTCCAAAGGGAAAGTCCAAAAAAGAGCAGAAAGTTGGAAATATGTCTGTCTGAATCTCATTAAGACCTGAACTACTAGATGGTGTTTCGCTTCTCCCCTTCCAAATGTTTTACTTCTCATCATCATGTTCCAGATGTTTTACTTCTCATCTTCCAAAGAATTGCCCGAGTTTACTTCCATGCCCCTCAGTTTCAATAGGCTTGATGAACTGCAAAATTAAGCATACATATAAGCCTTCACATCTGACAGTTTAGAAGAGGAATAATTTCGAAAGAAATATACGAGTTATAGAAGGCAAGATTTTGACGTCAGTGTTCTGAAAGCCTAAAACATGTGACTAACAGGAACTCATGCCAGGAAGTGGTATTTCATGGATGATTTTAGCCAATTAATTATTGAAATAGTCATTAAGAATACGTCTGCATGGTCCTTCTTATGGCTTCCAGAAAGTTGATTACTGGTGAACTGCAGTTTTCTCCTGAAAGGATACAAGCAGGTGCTTAGACTTGGTGGGATCCGTGCTGTAGCTTCTGACCATCTTACACATGCAGGGATGTGATTAGTGTGTGCTGGTGGAGGCATCCTGAGGAAACTGTCAGTGCTGTGAACAAGTGTGAAAAGTTTCTCCTGCCCATACCAGCTCTGGAGCTGCCAGTCAGATCCTGCATCCAAAGACACCTTCAGGGAATTAGCTGTTTGGGGCTGTTTGAACAGACATAGGGGAGTTTGTTCCTCCTCAGAGAAACAAAGTGTGCTTGGTGAGGGAAAACAAAAGATTAAGGTTAAGAACTTTTACCTCCAGCAGTTTTTGCTGAGTAGTATTTAAAACAAGAAAACTCTTCCCTCATAGTGCTGACAATAGCTGTTTAATCTAATTGTCAAAGACATGAAGCAACTTCCAGTCCGAGTACATTAATTGACATTCAAATTACATTACCTTACATCCTTTCACTTGTCCAACAAAAACCAAACCAAACCAAAACAAAAATAGAAAAAGATAATTTAAATATGTCTACTGGCATCAGAAAAGTTGGACCCAAAATTTGAGGGGAACTCAGGGGAGTTCACAGCATGTAAACTTGAAATTTGCTGTGCTTATACTGCTGTCTCTGGCTATGTGAAATATTAGGGTTGGAATCAGGTCTGCCAAAAATGTGAAGGTTTAGCATGTCCAAAATAATTCTTGCATTTGTGTCTAGTTTTTCGAGTATCTCAGCTCAAAGAGAAGAGATCTTTTCTGGAACATAGTATTTTGACATTTTCAAGGTGAGTTGTTTCAATTTTTCACTCTAGAACAATGTTTTGTTTCAAAACTTACCTAATAATGATACTTGAAAATCATTCAAATACCCAGAATTGAGCTAAACATTTTGTTTCAGGTCAAGGAAAACTTCTTGTCCAACTCACAATCCTTATTCCTTAAAATAAGTGTTATTTCCCTGCTGTTACTCCTCCAGGCCATGGGTAACTAGCTGGTCCCCTGACAACCACAGAGATATGCTGTTGGGGAAGGTTTTACTACCTTAAGGAAAAGCTGGAAGGAAACCTGGACAGCTTTTTGTGACAGTAATATAGAAGTATGTGAGGGGGGAGAGAACTGCATGGAGTTTTATGCCAAATCCCTGATGTTACTGTTTTAAGTTGGGATGATCCAATGCCTCTCCATAAAAGCAGTGATGAGGCTTTTAAAAGTGCTGTGAAGACCTTTCACAAACCTGTGCTAAGAAACAGGAATATCTGCAGACATGATTTTTCATCCTCATTTCTTCTGTGAGTACCTTTGTTCCCACAAGGAAAGAATAACCCAACTTTTCCTTTTTAGATGACATTTATTGCTAATGTTATGTCATGATAGATTGAACTGCTTAATGTGTATGTGAAAGAGCTACAGTGACACACCAAAAAAATCAGTAAGTGAAGCTTGGACTCTTCAGATTGCTTATTTACGGTGAAATGAAACTTTCAGATCCACTGTCTGTTCTTGCCTTGATCTTTCTTTAAAACACACTGATTTTTGATGCCTATGTTCTTATAATTCACATGGTGGTTAGCGAAACATAAAAGCACATTATAAGACAATAAAAGTGCAAAATGCCTCCTGTTTGATAAGATCAAGGACTTTAGAAAAACAAATTACGTGACACACCCCACACCTTACCTTCAAGGGAAATCTGGGACGTGTTTTTTCAGACTGAAAAGTTAATACCCGGTTGTTCAAAGGCCCACCTACCATGTGACTGTAGTGTGCAATTTGTGGCAAATTTGCCCTTAAAATTTTTTATATTCTTTGTAGAGGGAACATGTTTTAAAGAATGGTTAGTTTCTATTAACAAATAGAAACTAATTTTAAATAACAAATAGAAACTAACAAATGCTTTGCTATTTGGCTACATTTGAAGAAACTGTACTTAAATTGTTAAGCTGAATAGCTGTGAAGTGCTATATGGCTTTTCCTTTTCTCTTAAGCAACACAGTTCAAAATTTAGTTTCAGGTTTGCTGCTTGTATGGGACTGAGAAAGATAGCTAGAATGAGACCAGATGTTGGGCAATTTCTATTGCCCAGTTTCTCTGAATCTTTCCATTTTTGTCGATCTTCTATCCCTTGGGCTTTCATGATTAGAGACTACAGATCATTCCAAGAGATGTTTTTTGGATGTGACTGCTCCTTTAATGAGACTAAGCTAACCCTCCAGACTTGTTCCACTTATAAACCCCGGCTGTGTTTATTGAGTCTGCCCTCAAAGGATTTAATTTGCTTCCCCCATGCATATCATCATCTTCTAGGTTGTAGCGCTAACTATACTGCCACTTCAACCACACTGCATATGGGAAATAGAAACACTGGAATTGTATATGAAGTAAATGAAATCCCTCTAGTGCTGGAAGGTCAGTCAGTCAAGTAACAGAGGAATCCCAACGGCTTCCTTGAGCATACTTTCTTGCCAGCCCTGGTTTTAATCCTGCATAACGTACAGTGGGACCCTGAACCCAGAAGGTGTAGTTCAAATTCAGAAAGTGTCCTGGCAATTGGACAGAGCCTCTGCCTTCAATGGAGATCAAACACACAGGAAAAAGTGGCGCAGTGAAATTGGATATGAATAATAGAGCTTACTCTCACCTTTCATTACAGGTTATCTCATCCAATGCTAAATTCCTATGAGAATTTGCCCTCACACCCGCTTTGTATTTACAGGTGCCTCAAAAGATGGGAGCTTGCTATACCAAGCACTTTGCAATGCTGTGGAAAATAAGTCCTCCTGCCACAGGAGGGAGGGAAAGTTGCAATCCATTGCATACATACTGTTTCTGCTTATAGACATGTATGCAAAATTTTCAATATTGCAAAGTGCCAGAAGTCTTCTTCCCTCATAGGTGGGTCTCTCCCACCTATGCAGACAGGGGATGAGGAGAGCCAAGAAGGAGGTGAGCTCGGCAACCCTCTCAGTGATGAAGAAGTGCTGGATGGGGGGCACAAGAGCACAAAAGACTTGGGGACCTTCAGGTAACAAAATAGGGATGTCAGCTCTGGGATAGGAAAGGATTTGGGCAAAGACAACACCTCACAGGTGGGCAAAATCATGGAGCACTTTGGAGAGGAGGAAAGTTGCTGTGAGGGATTCATAGCTTGGTCTAATTTTCAAGTGCATTATCAGTAAAGGGTGTATACTTCCTCGATGATACTTTTGACCCTGCTCAAGCTAAATTGAAGACCTGCTGTTCTGATTTTAAGATTCAGAGATTTGCAGTATTTGTCACTGTCTCAGGTAATTCTGAAAGCATCTAAAGACTCAAAAGAAGGTTTAATTTTTTTTTCCTAGGGCAGAGATCTGACATGGGCTAATCCATACTTTATATCTGAAATGAGGAGATCAGTGAGTGATCAAAGTAGTTCACCAGAAAAGTGGAAGTGAGAGCCATAAAAGAATGGGGCTGGTCAGTTTGTGCTTTTTTCCTGATGATGTGCTAAACCGAGTATATTAAAAATTGGAAGTTACACATTTCAGATAAGCACTATAGTTACACACACTCTTGTTTCAGTGGTATTGAAATCTTACTGTGCAGTGAAGTAAAAGTGTCCAGCAGCTTCAGATAACTTCAGTGCTTGCTACATCCAAAAAAAATATACAAAATCCTGATCCAGACCTGCAAGGAAAAATCCACATTTCCAGGTGAAATTTTCACATAACAAGACTATACTTACATCCCTTATCCCTAGCCCCAGGAGGTAATCTTCTGGTTTAAGGAATCTGCCTGCCTGTCCCTGAAGTGCCTGATTGGTACAAGTCTGAGGTGAAGCGATCCCACTGAGTGTTTTGAAAGCATTTCATTGATAATCCATAGCATTTCTTTCTCTGTGTAGCTGGCATATAACAGCCATTAATGGTGAATTATAGCACTTACCCATGATATTTCATTGTTTTAGGTGTTATTGCATTGTCAGAGATATCTTATTGAAGCTTATTATTACATGCTTGACATTATTTAAATAGTTTTGGCAACCACATATAAAAATAAATCAGAGACATACAGCAAGGTCTGAGGTGCATCTCATGTCACTTCCTGACTTAATTCAAGATGAGCTTTCCCCAAAGTTATCAAAATGTTTACACAATATATAAGAACCAGCCACTTTTCCCATTTATTTTCACTGTCTGCATGTGCAGATGGAGAGCTCTCTTTCAAACTGGAGTCCAAGTTACACAGCTAGTCTGAGACCCTAAATCAGCAGAAACCGAAGACGATTTATTTTCATAAGGGATGGCGTTATCAAAACAGGAAGAATTTAACTGAAAGAATACTGTGTCTTTTATATGCCCTAGCCTCCCAGTTCCCATTGAACTGATGAAGTGCTCCAGGAATTCTGTCTCTTTGGGTGGGTATGAAATTACCCTGGGAAGATTTCTTTAAAGGATACTACCAGGTGGCTTGAGATCAACAATTTGATTTTGTTTTAGAAAGAGCTGAATGTGAGAAACACCTCTGCGAATGGGAATTCTGTCCCTCTCTCTTCTTTCAAGAGATGATAGATAAAGTGTTGGCTAATCTAAAGAACAGATTACCATTGTGCTCATTTATATGAACTATGGTATTGTAAGAAAATGTGGCTTTCTTTGAATCAGGGGAAAGAATAACCTCATATACAATGGGTACTCATTAGTTATGACAAATGTTAACTTGGATGGAGATGGTGGATCTCAGTTTCATTCAAGCAGAACAGCAAAGCAGATTACCCAGCACACAGCATGCAGGAGCCTTCCCTGAATAATTTAAAATTAAAAACAATCATTTAGGTTTTTTCATCAATATTATGTTGTTCTCACCCCCATAGAAAAGCTTATCATTTGCTGGCAAGAAAACATGTCAATGGCACTTTCGGAAACAGTTTGTGATACCTGCTTATCAGAAATGTCAGACTGTACGACTCATTCTGTTTTCACTTATTTAAATGTTTTAAAAATTTAAATTAAAGTATTAGCTATTAGTCTAACCTCACTTCCTGGTAAATTTATGAAGAATATTATTTAAAGAATAGGTGGATTTGTCTAGTTTGGAGAAAATGAGGCTGAGGCAACCTGATTTCTCTCTACATTTTCCTGGGGAAGGGAAGTGTAGAGGGAGGTGCGATCTCTTCTCCTTGGGATTCAGTGACAGGACACATGGGTATGGTTCAAAGTGGCACCAGGGGAGGCTCACATTGGACATTAGGACACACTTCATCATGAGAAGGCAGTCAAATACTGGAACAGATGGTGAATGCCCCAAACCCTGTCAGTGTTTAAGAGGCATTTGGACAATGCCCTTGATAAAAAGCTTTAAATTTCTCAGACCTAAGTTACTCGGGCAGTTAGACTAGATAATTGTTGCATGTTCCTTCCATGTGATACACTCCTTTTCTCCTTTCCTTTTCCTTGCCTTGCCTTGCCTTTAAATGATGAGCTGAGATTCTAAGAAGCATTTGTCTGACAGACTAATTCTCATCCTCATTTGATCCTGGACTTCAACAACTCTTGAATTTCAGCCCAACATTCTAAAGCTGATTTGGAAAATAACTCTATTTCAATGGTACCATGTGGTTGATTGAAATAAATTTTCCCTAGTCTACTTGTCTTTCATTCAGAACCAGTCATAAGGTTAGAGCGGCATTTTAGTCTCTGGCATGACATAGAAAATTCCAGTTAAAATTGGAACAATTGAAAACAACTATTTCTAAGCATTCTAAATCAATAGTGCTCATTTTGTCTATGTTATGAGTTTTTAAAATTTATATTGATTTCTGTTATAAAAGCAATAATGACTTCATGGAGTTTTTAATTAATGAATCCTATAAACCAAATACTTATTAATCACAAAAAACTGCTCCAAAGTGAGAAGCTGGTTAAAAAAACTGAAATATATTTAGATAAAACTTTAAGTATCAGTAATTCTTAATTATTCCAGTGCAGGTCAAATTATATGATTGCGAGTATGTAACATGCACATAAATATAATATATGGAATGGTACAATACATGATAAGGAGTTCCACTGCATTTTTCTAAAATGAATAGTCCCTCAACAGCAATTGAGATGAACACTCAATAGTCTCAAGTAGCTTTGAATTATCTTAAACTGTTTAACTGTTTCATGCATTCATAGCGGAAGAAGCAAAAGATTATTTATCTTACTATTTCAATCCTCCATTCTCAGACAGCTATTTAATTGCACTGTGGTCACCAGGCAATCTGCATGCTAATGTTAATTAAATAGTTTGATAGACAGAGCCTGGCAGACACTAGTTTTATAGTATACTGTGCAGGAGCAAGTCACTTCTTACCTCCCTACCTTCTCTCAAAACACTGAATCAAGAACATCATTGAATTGCTGTCCTTTAGTATTCTGAATTGATAAAAAACTTTATGTTCCATTCCAAAATAATGGCAATATTTATCTTCTGCTACTGCTTTAGGGCCTTTTTTTCTCACTTGTAACTGCTGTTGCATGTCTGCAAGGTGTAGGAAGACTATGGATCTCATATTGGAGGGGCTGTTATGAGGGGTCCTTGTAGTGAAGGGTCTCAAGCTGTAAAACCCATATCTAGGTTCTCCTCAAACTGCTATCAGCAGAAAGAGCAGAAAAGACCTTCTCTGTGACTATGAAATATGCATGAAGTGACAGCCAGCTAAGTATGACAGTATTTTGCCTCTTATTGTTTGAGAGCACATCCAGATAAGCTTTGGTAAATTGAGCCAAAGCAATTTAAGACAGTGTGCTATGTGTGCTGGCAGTTACCCTCACCGAGGATAAGCAGGCAAAGACAGTGGTAACCACAGGTTCCTTAGCACTGAAGTTCACAGCCTAACATATTAATTTCAGGTGCCCTGTGTTTTGTTTTCCATATGTGATGCCAGATGGATACACTGTGAGCATGGCCAATGCATGTGCTTTCAGGAAGGTTACGGAAACCCAGTGAAAAGCAGATAGGAAACAGCAAAGCCTATCTTATCCTAGCCCTATTAGTTATTGAATGCTTTGCATCTCTGAAATACTTAAGATTTTCTGACACCTTTTTTGCCGGTTTGCATTAGTATTATATAGCTTATTATACAAAGAACACATTCTCATTTCTTTTTGAACTTTAACTTTGAACTACATTCTTGGCCAGCAGGGCAGCAAGTGGTAATGGGTTCCACAGTCTTATTATGTTTTGTATGGGATAATATTTCCTATTACCAGGTCTGAATTTGCCACTTTTTGATTGCTTTGAAAGCTTCATTGTCATGTGTGTTATGAGACAGGAAGGATAGAAGTTTCTGCTCTACTTTCTCTGTAACATTCATTATATATTTCTTACCATGTCTCCTCTTTTTCACAGCTTTTCACAAATAAACAATACCTATCTTTTTAATCTATCTTCCTAAACATTTTTCTCATGTGCTTAATAATTTTCAGTGCTCTGCTCTGACCCCTGTCTAATTCTGCAATATCCTTTGAAGGTGGGGGTGCTGGGTGCAGTAGTTGAATACCAGATGAGGTCCTGCCATCTAAATGTATCCCTACCAGAACACAAAGAGTAGAAGTCTCTTTGTTTAGGCTGTTATGTTATGGAAATTTCATTAAAGGCCTAACTTTTCATAATAGCCTAGGCAGGAATAATATAGTTCTATTTAAGAAAGTAATCTCCAATATGACTTTATTTTGTGCAGTATACCTAATGCCAGCTGTATCTGGAAATGCTTTATGGAATAAAAATCTGACAAAAGGATTCTATAGTAAATAATGCTAGTGAGAAATAGCAGCTAAGGATAAATCTAGGCCTCAAACCCCCATACAGTCCAAGGAAAAGCATTTGTTGCTATAAGTTGCTAAATAAGTCTATATTCTCTGGGTGCTTTGAAGCAAGTTTGCTGTTTGCCCCTGTTTACTGCAGGTTTGCTCTCATGGAAGGCACTTTCATCAACGAAATAAATCATTAATACCATGAGTCTCAGCCGCTAATGGGTGTCCAGCCCACAGCCACAGACTACAGCTAATACAAAATAAAGCCCCTGTGATGTATGTAGTGTGGACTTCAGGTCCTCTAAATCCGATGGATTGCTCTGCAGATGCAGTCCTATTGTGCTGTTCTCCTTGCCACCATCAGCTGGCCAGGGCATTTAAACAGATGAACCAAAGGTCCCAGACATTCTCTAACTTACAATTATGATCAACTTCACTCACATGACAGTATCCCAAAACTGTCTCTACTAACAGATGAGGAAGAGGAAATGTGTTGTCATGGAGACAGTCTGCATCAGGAGACCTTTCAGTGCTTAGCCCCATGTGCTGAAGGAGAAGAGATACCTGGGATGTGGAAGTAAGGGTTGAATCTGAGCTTGCTCAGATTCAAGAGCAAACAAACTCTGGATTGCTGTTTTACAAGATATTGGTACAGAGCAGTGCTGGGAAGGATTGTGGGGAGCACAAGGAGGAACAGGGACAATTTGTGCATACAGGGAGTACTGGTCCACCAAACACTGCCTGCAGTGAGTGCAGAGTCACATCTTGACTGCACGTGCATCCTAAAGGATGTGTGCTTGTACTTATCTCCAAAAAACTGTGACAGGCCCTCCCACACTCCCCCAACCATGGATTTCCCTATGTGGAGATCAGTCAGGAGTAAATACCATCTAGCCCTGTGGCTTACCCTCAAGATCCTGCACAATGCTTTCCTGCAGCAGCACGCATTAGTAGGAGGCAGCACTGACAAGGTGTGGGGAAAAAACAGCAAAGTGGAGTTATATCTTTTGTGCACCTTTGCAAGTTCTTGTTTCTTCATCAGACCAAGAAGCTGTAAGGAAAACCCAGGGGAAACAAAGATTAGAGGAGGGGAGAGGAGATAAAGAATGAATACCGTGGGAAAGTACCTGGGAATAGTAGTAATGGGGACCAGATAGGAAAGGAATCAGCCTGATTGCCTACAAACCCCATTGATTAGCAACACAGAAAAAACTCCTTAGTTCTGTATCTTTATCTCCAGACGTGGAGGGCAATGGAAATACAATCTTCTGTTTGCAAAGCAAAAGCATCAGAGGATAAAGATAGGGCATATAGGGAAGCATCTGCTCTTCCTGAAAGATAAGCGTGCGATGAGATGGGGTCTCTGCCAGAATCACAGGTGTTGGTTTACCAGTCGTGCAGCAGGGAGGGACTGGAATTAAAGGAAGCAAGATGAGGGGACAACCACCGAAGTCAAAAACATCTACAAAATTGAGGATGCAGCTTGTTCTTATAATCCAGAAGGAATGTCCCTGTTTCTTCCTTACTTCTTGTATCAGCTATTGCAGCCAAATAGTTCTGCCAATTCCAGTAATCCTTACCACTAGTGGTCAAAACTGGGAGCAATACTAAGTGTTTACAGAGTGAGCAGATCTAACTGGATGGGAAGAAAGAAAAATCATCTATGTAAATATAAACATATTTAGGAAAAACATAAAATATAAATAAATACAAACATACAGAACAAATGGCTATTGGATAAACAGAAATATATTTTATATACTATATAAACATATAATTCCAGTGTATCATAGAAATGAATGATATAGCTACAGGCATACTGGTATTTCTAGTTCCAACCAGTGATAACCTGGTGCTTCCACTCAGAAGAAGAAGGTTCCCTGATCAGGAAGGGGTGCCAGCCAGTCTGGTAAGGGATACAGCATTCATTTAATGGGTTTGGGTTTTTGTTTGCAAATCTGCTATAACGGCATTGCTTGGAGTGAGTACCTTATGCCATGTTCTGTGGAGAACAAGGGTTCAATATATGAGAGGAAGAACTGGAAAACAAAGTGAGACAGTACCAACAGGCAAACTACTAGCATATCAAAGTACAAACCTCGGGGGTTTGTACATCGGGGTGGATAGGATAATTAAACTACAGGAAAATCACTAAAATTTGCTGTAGGAAAGAACTCATATATGTTCAAGTTTTCTGTCTTAGCAAATGGAGGTCTATTCCAAAATGAAGAAGGCTGTTTAATACAGTTATTAAGATTGTTTAATTTTACATATGTATAGGTGTTTAATTTAATGTATACATGTATGTATGTACATGAGTCTCTTCAATACATCATAATGGTGTATACAAGGCCTCATGCAAAACAAACACTTATATTTGAAAAACTATTTTGGTCCTCTGAATAAAAAGCATGGACTTGTGCAAGGCAATATTATTAGTGGAGGAGGCCTTTTGGCTTAAATTCATGCTTTTGTTGTTGTTGTTGTAAATAAGAATGGTGCACCCACATTCACTTTCTAAACTTGACAGCACTGGACAGATCTCTTCCAGGTTAAGTCTGATGGACTCGTGCAAAAGTAAGTACAAACGAACACAAGCACACACACACAGACACATGCACAATCTACACAGATATGCAGTGACTTGCAGGATTGGAGCAAAAAATTGGAGTATACTGTCAAATGCTAATGCATAGAGCAGCTGGAGGACACTGCTTGCTGTGTGCAGCTGCTATATGCATTGGTCTTACAAAATGCCAAAGTGATGCCATCTTTTATCAAGTGCCATCTATTGGTACCTTCTCTTTTTGCTTAAATATAAGTATGGCATGTGCTTGTAATGGTTCACTTACAGAACTGAGAGAAGAAGGATATTGATAAAGGGTTTTGAAAATGTTTTTGCTAATTCTTGTCATATATTATTACTGTTTTGAGAGGATCGTACACCAAATTACAACCGTGGCTTCAAAATGAACTAAGTTTGATTATGTTAAAGTGACATTCACACCCTTACTTAATGAGCTATAATATTTTACAATTTAAAATTTTCGTTTTGATCAGGAAAACTGTGTCAAAATTGCTCCCTTGATGATAATGTAACTGTGAGAAATCTATACTGATGACATTAGAGCAGAGTTATCGGCCTCTTGTTCATACTATTCCAAAGAGTAATGGGATCTTTTGCAGTCATTTATCCTCAAATATTCTTTCACAGTCAGAATATAATGAGGGGACTTCTGATATACAATTATCACTTAAGGACTCACACACCAAGTGAGGTGAAATTAAGCTTACATAATTGCATCATCTAGGCTGGAGAGACCTCTCATTCATGGCCTTGCTTAAGAGTAATCACTTCCCTGGAGTCTGAGGTGTAGTCTGACTGNCTGAAAATTCATTTGTAAAATTTAATTTTGACTTTGAAAATATAGAAGCAGGTATAAAGAAGTTTAGCATTTAAGCTGTCTTTGTCATGTCCTCGTGGCTTTCAGAACAATTCACAAACAGCGTCTGAAATTGCTCAGAAACAGAATACCGTTATTCTAGCATTGTTAGTAACTTTTCCCCACTCTTATTATATTTCACAGCTATTAACAGGTTTGAACTAGACATATCACAGTTGAACTTTCAAACACATAAGCTATTTTGCTTTATGGATCACAGAAACCAAAAATTCCTAGTAAGCCAGTGTTAAAGGTAGATGGAGTTCTGCTCAGGACACTAAAAAGCTTTAAAAAGCATTGAAGTACTTATCTCTGATCTTTCCAGCTACCAGGAGAGCACCTAGCAGTATCATTTCCAGAGAAAACAGCTCATTTTCTCTCTCTGCCTGTTGTATTTTGCTCCAAAATTTCACTGTAAGTTAAAGCAGTGCTACAGAAGCCTTAAAAATATAAAATTTAATTATTGTACCTGTGTAACCATAGTAGTGTCGGAGTTTAACTGAGAATAGAATAAGCAACAAGATGTCTGTAATACATCAAAGGATTAACTAGGCTAACCAATACTTGTGATGCTGCAGGAAGGTGCAGAGACTAAGGTATCAGCAAGAACAGGACACTTGATACTGACAATAGCTAGCATTTTACTGTGGGGTTAGGATGCGGGCAAAGTATCTAATCAATTAAAAAGTTCAGGAAAGATGCCTAATGTGAAATTAAGTAACAAAAGAATGAGGAATGTTACATCTGAGGAACCTGTCAACTATATTTTAAGAGAGCGTGCAGTTGAACGCTTTTATTTTCTGGCACTTGGGGGAGTGGATGACACTGTCATTGGTACATGCCTGAAACTATGTTGGCACCCTCGATAAAGAAGCCTGTGTGATGAACCTGAGCCTCTTCTTTTTGGATGCATAAGCTGAGAGTGTCCAGTCCTTGGGTGGTGGGTTTAGAAGTGGACCCTGCAGCTGTCAGCTGTGACCAAGAGAGCAACTGTCCCAGTTGTCCCTGATGCTTTTTGAGCAGAGGGCATCCTTGGGCATGCAAAAATAGGCAACAAGGGTCATGCTGTACAATCTGGATCCAATTCTGAATTTCAGATTGTCAAGGATGTGATAAAAAAAATACATATTTGGTCTTCCCCACCCTGGGATAGCTGGACTGATAGCAGGCTTCAAGTCAAGCTTTTCGAGGCATCCTCAGCTATGCAGAAACCTTGTGGGGCTGCAATGTCAATACAGTGTAACCTCCATGATCAGCTGCATGGCTTGTGAAGGAGGGAGCATAGTCAAGAGGATGGGCAGTCACACAGAATCACACAGAATGATATGGAGTTGGAAGGGACTTCTGGAGATCATCTAGTCCAATCCCACCGCCAAAGCAGTTTCACCTAGAGCAGGTTGCACAGGAACTTGTCCAGGTGGGTTTTGAATGTCTCCAGGTATGGAGACAGCACCACCTTTCTGGCCAGCACATTTAATTGCTCTGTCACCCTTAAGTAAAGAAGTTTCTCTTCATGTTGAGACAGAACTTCCCATATACAAGTTTGTTTCCTCATTTCATGTCACTGGTCACCACTGAAAAAAGACTGGTCTCATCCCCTTGACACCCACCTTAAAGTATTTGTAGGCATTGATCTGATCCCCCCTCAGCCTCCTCTTCTCCAGACTAAAAAGACCCAAGTCCCTCAGCCTTTCAACATGTCAGTGACATTTTTACAGATACCATTGGGAACTCCTGTAGAGGCACATTGTAATCTTTCCGTCTGACTAAGGCTCTGACTCTGTTAAAGCTGAATTGCACTGATTATCACACCATTATTTCTGACACTTTTGGCTCAGTAGGAAACAGTGAAATCCACTTCTCATCACAACCCAACAGACAGAGAGAGAAGAGTCTGCATTGACCTCTGAGGTGTTTAATCTAAGTTGCCTCATACTGCTTTAATGAACATAATCTACACGATTACTTAAAAGTCTAACCCATATTCCCTCTTCACTGGAATATCATAAAGTCTGAGCCACATAATAATTTGGTTTCTAGACTGTTCAGTGGATGAGCTGCAGCCTCCACAGAGCTGTGCGAGGAGCCAGACTTCCCAGGAGGAATTTAGGGGCTCTGACTCAAATGAACTAATGGCAAAACGAGGGGGGGAAATTTCTTGCATGCCCTTATCTCTGTACAGATGCACATCATGCTTGGCTAAAACATAGTCTTACCTATGATGTTTCAAAGGAATAAAGAGGGCACATGTGTGCCATACAACACGTTGAGTCTATTCTTCTCAGTGCTTCAGAACCTCTCGATTTATGTAAAAACTGGAGAGAAAGCAATGAGGATTTGGTTAATGTTCCACACGGAATGAATATCCACTCACATAAATCCTAAATAATTGGCTTTTACAGGATGTCAAAGTGTAGGTGTCAAAGTATGAGGCTGTAGTGCTCTCCTTTCTATTACACATGCTTCCAGCCCAGTGCTCAACAGGTGAGAACAAGGGATGGCATCTGCATTCACAAGCACCTGGGTCTTTCCTTAGGGCAACTGCTAAGGGCTTCCCAACCACTTCAGATGGAACTGGTGGTATGGGTCCTATTTTCCCCATGGAAGATGTATTGAGGACCCTTTGTCTTGCTTTGTTCTAAGAGCTGACAGACTGAATGTTGCTTTTGGTCCCTGATGTGTTGCTGGGCTAAAGCTTAAATTGAACATAAATCCAAATGCTGGCTTAGCTACAAGGAGGGTAGAGCACTGTGTATGTTTCCTCATCCATGAACTTAGTTCCTGAAAGCAGCAGGGGTGATTTTGACATTATTTTTGTCTTTATCCTCAATGCAAGAAAGCATTTCAAGTGCTGGAGGATGTCCAGAAGGGCCAACAAAGCTGGTGAGAGTTCTGGAGTGCAAGTCTTATGAACAGCGGCTGAAGGAACAGAGATTGTTTAGCCTGGAGAAAAGGAGGGTGAGGAGAGACTTTATTGCTCTCTACAGCTATCAGAAATCAAGGCCCCCACCACTGTGAATGTAGCGCCATTGGAGAGGTGGCCTTTTTCTAGCAATTATCTTGCTTGTGTATACAGACTGTGGTGGACAAGCAGCACGAGGGCTTACAGGAAATACATTCTCTTCTACAACACAGACTGAAAAGAAACAGACATGTGAAAAGCATGTACCCAGAGGGGACTGAGGGAAGCTTGATGAATCAAGAAAAACAAATCTGGGAAAAAAAAGGACCTCTTCAAGAGTTCTGCACGTTTTAGGAATGTCCTCGGTGCAAAAGATGGACAATTTATTTCTTGTGTAAGTAAAGGTAGAGACACTATGGATTTGGAGATGAGCTCTGCTCTACACTACTGTGGAGACTAAGCTGATGACCTGCTTTCTGAATATCACAATCTGTCTTCTAGTCTTGACATACATTTGCCCTGTGATTCAAGAGTGTCTTTGCGGCACTGACAGACAAACACCAGTCTGAGCAATTGTACATTTCCACTGGCTTGGGCTTTGCACAATGTGCTGCGGATTGAGAAAATCTATCAGGGATTAGATCTATCTGGAGCTGTTTTGGGACTGACTTCCTCTATCTATCTATTCTTCCTCAAACTATCTCTAATCATCGTTGAATTTGGTTGGTGCCTTCACAGGAAAAGTAGAAAAACACTGGAAAACAGACAAACAAGGAGACATGTACAAGCTGAACAAGATAAGAACACTGAGCTATGAAACATAAGGAACACTGATATCAACATATGCTTGTGGAAGCATATACATAACCCAAATGACTATAAACATTTTCAACCTACTGTTAGCAAGAACAATATTAATAGCAACAGTGACGTAATGGATGGAGACCCAATACTCATCCTTCGTTAGAAAAACATGATGGTACATAGAAAGGTGTTACAAGATAGAAAAATAAATATTGTTGATTTTCTTGTGGTTTTCCCTGATAGACTGGACTGTCTAAAGCTCTTCTCACAGAAATGAAGGTGATGGTGTCTATAAAGTCTCACTAAGAATATCACTTACTTTATGCCTTCAGCCATAAATAACATGAAAGAAACATATTTTACCCAGGACAGCACTGGCATCACTGAGCACACTTGAGTAGATCTGGAAAAATAATTTGTTTTAGTTCAGTTACAGAGTTTTAACAAAAATACAGGAAAGACAGAACATTGTTTAAGTAGAATAATAAGGTTCGGGCTGAGCCTCCAGAAATCAGAACCTTGGAAAGCCATAAGTAAATGTGAGGTGTTATGCAAATGAAAACTTACCTTGTCATACTTTAGCCTACTACAGCCCTTATCCGGGAAGTGCCCTAAGATGATGTGAGCCCTGGCTTCATCAACAGCTCACTCAAATTTATTATGTTCATTTCAGAGGTAAAGGACCCTGAAACCAGGGTCCAGTCTTTTGTAAGGGAAGTGCAGGGAAAATGGATCTGTACTATGTGGCTCCACAGCTCCACAATTTGAGAGCTGTCCTTACCCTTTCAGTGGCCTTGCTACCTTAGAGAGGGTAGCAGAAACACAAAGGTGCTGGTTTATCTCTGTGCTATGGTCACTTCATGCTCTAAATGATCATCTGACCCAAAGACAAACAAACCATAGATGTGGCAAGCTCTGGAAAGAAGTATCATTGGAGTATTTCAAGCTCATGTGTCTAAAAGGAATGACTCTAGGATAGACATGAGAAGAGTTTACTGAGAGGAAGGAAAAAATGGCAGGTGTGGGAGAGGAGTAACCCAAGTGGTATGGTACATACACTCTCTTAGTAAAACAGAGAACCAGGTCTCAGTGAATCATGGGACAGGGGGTTGCATTCAATGCACACATTCTTGCCAGTCTTTTTAGCTTGCCTTGGTAAATTTACATCTGTCTGAACGGTTTTCTTTTATATCAGTTTATACAGGATTACCATAAAACACTCCTCCAATTATCAAAGTCCTGACAGAAAAGTTTTTCCTCCTGTCTGTTAGTCCTTTATATTCTAGGATCAACAATTTTTAGTCTAGCAATTCTAAAAAGTACACTTAGCAGAAGCTTAATCTGTACTCCTGTTATAATGCCCCAAACTCACTTGCTGTTAACTTAATACATTCTCTTTCACAGAAGACCAACATTGTATTATTTTTTTCCTGTATCCCAATCTGAAAAATTCTAGTACAATTTTTTTTTCCTTGTCTAGCAGTAATTCAAATCACCAAAACAAAGAGGCTGGTATATGAAAGAAGTACAAAAGAACTGTATACACAACTCCAAGAGCAAAGACTATAGGCACATAGCTCCCCTCCATTTCCATGAGATCACAGCTACATGCTCCAAACTGTCTGTGAATGTTAGAAAATAACCTGAAGAAGCTCTCAAGAGGTCATCTTGTCTATTCACTTTACCCAAAGCAGGATCAGCACTCTTTTCTCATTCTTGAGATGTGTTTATCTGCTCTATGCTTAAAAACCACCACTGGGCAGAGAAAACACGTTTTCAAACAGTTGTTTTACCTATGTTAGTGCCCTTTGACAGAAAAAAAAACAATTTTCTTCCCAGAAATGGGAGCATTTACTGTCTCTTAAGACTTCTTATGGCCCTGCATTCACCCTAATT
>VZRU01013163.1:293366-311955 GCA_013398155.1 Pedionomus torquatus
TTTTTTTTTTTTAACTATTTTGTTGTTCTCTTTTTGCCTCACTTTAATTAGTCCACAGCTTTCTGGAAGTGCCATGTGCAAACAAGACACAGTATCCCAATTAAGGCTGTGTGAGTGGAAGAATTATTTCACATGTTTTGCTGTAAGTCTGCTAAAACACCTTTCTATCATGTCTGCTTCATTCACAATAGCACAACACTACTGATTTATGTTTTGCTTCCCATCCATCACAACTCCTATACCATTTCTGCTATACTACATAGCTGTTTCATCTCCCTCTTATAAAGCTGCCTTGTGCTCTTCTAAACTCCACCATCTCTTTTTTCAGGAGTAGTTTCTTCCATTTCTCCAGTTTGTTATTTTATTCTTATCCTGTCCCCCCAGCTGGTGGCAGTGCCTCTCAGTTTTCTTGCATATTGTGTGTTTACCAACATGCTTTTCATTCCAGCATGTTGGTCATTAACTGCAAATCCATCTAGGGCAAATCCTCTGTGGCACCTCCCTCAATACAATGTTACAGCCTGATGATAAATCATAGGTAAAACCTGTCTGTCTCTTAATACACAGCTTGTAGTCACCCTAGAGAAATTTTACCATTTGCTTATCTGAAAGGTACTCTGCTAAGTTTGAGATTTGAAAACAAAAGAAATGTGAAAAAAAAAATGTGACCATCATTTAGACATTAATTAAGATTTAAAAACATCACAATACAAGATGGTTTCCTTTGACTTGTCAGTACTTTACCATAGCTTCAAGTCAGTATTCCTTTCCTCCAAGTAGACAAGTTTTCTTAAACTATATACAACATATCTAAACCTACATTTTTTTAGATAATAACAGTGAAAATTCAAATTCACTTGGAATTTCTGCAGCTTTTGAAGGGGTCACTTATTCTGCAATACAGATACAAATATTAATGTTCATCATCTGTTATTGGTCCATACCCCTTTAAACCAGCTGTCTGGGGGCAGAAAAAACCCTCAGATATGTCTGGACTCTTTCATTAGCCTTAGCAACAGGTGCAGTGTTCAGTGTGTTACAGGCTTTGGGCTGGCAGCATTGTGCAGGGGCACTACAAGTCCCAACACCCAGTTTCCTTAAGGAAAAACCAGTTCTGTGCCCACGCAGGGAGAGCATAAGGGGAACATTGTGTCCCATCTTGTTATACTCCCATGGCTCTGGGCACAGTGGTGATTAGGTGTCATTCCTAGATGGCCTCTTCAGTCATGGAATCACAGAATCATGGAATTGTCAGAGTTGGAAGGGACTCTAGAGATCATCTAGTCCAACTCCCCTGCTAAAGCAGGATTGCCTCCAGCACATTATTCAAGACTGCATCCAGGCAGGTCTTGAAGGTCTCCAGAGAAGGGGACTCCACAACCTCCCTGGACAGCCTGTTCCAGGGCTCTGTCACCCTCACTGCAAAGTTGTTCCTCATATTTGAATCAAACTGTGCCTGTTGCCCCTTCTCCTGTCACTGGGAACCACTGAGAAGAGTCTGGCTCCATCCTCTTTCAACCCACCCTTCAGATACTTACTTGTAAGCATTCATAAGGTCTCCCCTCAGCCTTCTCTTCTCCAGGCTAAAGAGTCCTGGCTCTCTCAGCCTTTCCTCATAAGGAAGGTGCTCTAATCCCTTATGTCATTTAAGTAATTTCCTTCCGTTTTGTTCTCATTGCTACTGATACAGGCATTGTTTAGGTGCATTTGTTCAGTGAAGCTCTAAGTGGCAGTTTCGGCCTCATAAAGGTTGCTGTCTAACTCAAAAGATATAATTTAAGATGAAGATAGAAGCAACTGCATACTCGTGCTCTGATTCAATCAGGATGAAGCATGATGAATCAGAGTTCATTATTTTGACTTTCATTGTATTTACGCCTTTTGCAAGAGCTTTAGTACATAAGTACATGGGGTAAACACACAGCTGGCGTAACAGCACAGATGCAGCTCACATTACACTCATCTTTTCAGTCAATTCTTCAGAAGGGCTGAACACCCAAATTATAGTTTCAGCAATTTTCTATCGTGAGGGAGACAGCCATGTCGCATTCAGAGACATAGATTCACAGCACAGACCCAATTCAATGGCTCATTTCAGCAAGCTCACTCTCAAACTGTAGCTGTCAGTTTCATCTTCACATTAGCAAGGAGCTCCATTTTGTCCTTCAGAGCAGCTCCTCTACATCCACTTTCAAAATGTGTCCCTGGTGAACACCCTACAGGGAAAGTACAGGCACAGAATGAGACAAAGAAAACAACAGGCCATCATACTTTCTTGCTACATTTTTCTTCCATGAAGAAAGAGTTTTGTCAAAAGCCACGTTGAACTGACAGCATTTTTCCCAGGAGGGTGGATTCCTCTGTCTTGTTTTCACTTCATTTCAGATTGTTTGCAACCACCTTAGGTCCTGGGTTTGGTTTGGTTTTACTCTTTAGGGAGTCTTTACATTCCAAGAAGTATTCAGTGTACTTCAGAAAGAAGGTACCATCATCAGGCCAACATAAGAAAAGAGGGTACAGAGAGACTATTTTTTTGCCTTATCTTCTTGGTGCAAAACAGACCTAATGACTCAAGATCTCAGTTCAGAATGACACGAAGGGTTCATACTGAAATTACAGAAATTTCATTTAGATGGAATGCTATTTGAGCTCCATCTTCTCTGCCTAGGAGGGGCATGAAGAATTTAAAACCAAAATTTCCATACCATCAGATAGTTTTCTCTTTATAGAGCTGTGCACTTGTAATGTCTCCATTTGTTATTCATGGCAGAGTTTCCCAAAATACATTTTGTTGTTTGTCAGCCAATACAAAAGGCTTTTTCTTGTGGACTGCAAAATTAAGTATTTCAAGAAGAAACTGAGTAGGGGTTAGAATAAATATTTGCCTTAAGGAGAGATGTGCACAGTGTTACATAAAATGCAAAATGATGTTATACTCTGGAGAAATCCACAGGCTTTCTGGGAGACAGTATCATTCTCTTTGAGACATAACTACCAGATAAACCATTTCTGATATACTGACATCAAATTAAAATTGAGGAAAGGCTCTGCTGTGGAAATATTTATTACTGCTCCCTCAAAACAACAATACAGATTTCTCTTTTGATGGTCAGTTATGTAATGTTCTTCCAAAATCTTTGAAGTGGAAGAGGTCATTCTCATTTTGAACTTGGGTACTCTCTAAAGACCACACAGGAAACACAGTACTACAGAAACAAATCAGTACATTTGCTAACAAAACTTTTCTGAAAGTATACTTTGGAGGCTCACACTGTGCCAGGTCAGCCTGGGAGGAAATTAGAAAGAAATCTACAACTACTCAAAGCTATGCTAACATTTCGAGATCAATTTCATCAGGTAGCCTCCTGTGACTGCTTGGCTTTAACCATTTTGGCCCTTTTGTAATTTACGCTGGCTCCAGAAAGGTCTAGCCTGCTGTGGTAAACAGGCTAGAAAGAGCCTGGATAATTGGTAATCTTGACCCATAGTCGTTTCCACCACATTGTCTTTTGTCAAAATGTTTTTGAGGTCACTCATCAGGTATTTTGTCTGCAGTTTGTCTTTAACTTGTACTCTGAAATATTTGTGCAACCTGAGGACATTGGAATTAAGGGGCAAAACATTGACTCGAGCTTCAACAGAGTCATCGTTAGTCACACACCCATAGGAAGTTTATTCTAATGTGCAAACACATCAAAATGATGTTAGGCATATATACTTACAGAGCTCACTTACTTACCATAGTGTCACTTTTTTATCTAAGCGCTTCTAGTGGGGTCACCTGCACAGTATGCTGTATCACTGGCTACTTCAGTGTACAGTCAGATCCTTTGAGATAAGCAGAATTGTAGCATGCAGTGTGTGCAGTACATAATCCTGTACTGTGTTACAATGCTGTAGGAAATGAGAGATGCTGAATAATCTGCTTAAGGTGTTCTCCATTTTGTGCCCATCTTGAAAATCTGAAATAACAAATGTGAAAGACCATAGCATGTATCTGGGCAACAGGTTTCTTTAAGTTAGAAGAAGATGCAGGGACTGGGTAATGAAATTTGGCTTGTAGGCTCTTCAAAGCTTCTCTCTAAGGTATTTTAAGGTGCTTATAGCTATATATGCTACTCTTTATATACATACAGCTATATATGCTATTATGCTATACGCTCTTCAGTCTTTCGAGCCTCCAGTGGCCACAGTGTGTTGGTGTGGCCTCAAGGAGTCACACCAACAGAAAAGACTGATGCACACTGGCTGCTCTCCATATCCTCCTTTGTGTGGAAAGCTGAAACACAAAGCAACACAAATCTGTTATGCTTTCTCTCTATGAGCAGGAAAGGTACAAAAAGTAGCACAAGCTACTTTTTTGTGCAACACTGCTGCTGTGTAGTCTAGATTTACAGAAGGGCAGCCAACAGTGTGCCCTTGTATTTAAAAAAAAAAAAAGGCCTCTGTCACATATTGTATTTCAGTCCCATTTCACTGAATTGGATAGCTGTAAGACAATTTGTATTGGAGACTTGATCACTCCTGATAACTCTGTCAACAGCATGGCATTGCCACCTATAGAGAGCAAAGAAAAGCCAGTCTTAGTCTCAGCAGCTTCACAGAGTTTTCTCAATTATTTTGAGGGTCATATCAAAAATTCCAGTGGCAAGATATGTAAAGGATCTGGCATCTCCTCCCAGACTAGAAGTCCTGTTTTGTCCCTT
Organism: Pedionomus torquatus; assembly: GCA_013398155.1. Classification (NCBI taxonomy): domain Eukaryota; kingdom Metazoa; phylum Chordata; class Aves; order Charadriiformes; family Pedionomidae; genus Pedionomus; species Pedionomus torquatus. The sequence goes on from VZRU01013163.1 coordinate 298,073, forward strand.
AGATATGTGCCACTGGGTCTTACCAAGGTATATTTGTTGAAAAATAATTTCTAAAAATCAGAACAGTGTCCTTTCCACATCACCCTCTATAGCACATCAGCCACTGGTGAACAGATTGTATGCCAGTTTGGAAATGTTTTAGCCGTTCACATGTTTTAAAAATAACAGCAATAATTTGCAGCCAAACTCATATTTGAAATCTGTGGATAGAGAAATGCAGGGAGAAAGTTTGGACAACCCAAATTTAACTTTATCAGAATTTCTCCATGTCTTTCAAGTGGACAGAGTAGAAAACATTGGAGACATTTAGGACTCCAGGTCACAAAGAAGGACTGTTTCTATCCAGTCTTTCTGAGCAGTCATAGTGTCAAGCATCTATATCCCTGACTAGTTAGTACTTCATTTCAGGGTTACTTGTATAAAAAGATACCTGATGTGGACCTGTCACTTAAGTGAGGCATAGCCAACCCTTTCTGAAACAGCGCCTCTAGCTGTATATATGTGTTTTTATCAAACCTCAAGAGAAAGCAAATTCAAGAGGATATGGTTGAGGTCCAGGGTTGTGATTCTTTTATACGCTGTTCCTCAGAGGGCAGAAGTCACAATTCTCTATTTCACCCAGTTCAAAAAGGGTCATGTTTTTAGGTTTTTTTAAAGCTGATTTTTAACGGTATCTACATTTAAGCACCACCATGAAACCTATTAATATTAAAGCTAACATGAATCCCAGATTCAAAGTTGCAGGTGTTTAGCATGGCTAATAAAATGGCTGACAATTAAGAACCTTCTTGGTTTACATAGATATTCATAGATAATTGCATAATTTTTAGTCCCCATGTAGATATTTGGGTTTAATTTTTCTATATGATATAATCCCTGTATGTTAGCCTAAATCCCACTGAAAGAATTGTAAGCCATGGCAGGTTCTTAGGGACATTTTCAAAATAGGGAAAGATGCTCTGTTTTTTGACAGTATGACATAATTCACACCCTAATTTTATTCAGGTTTGAGAATCTCTAAAATAACCAACAGTGGGTAAAGTCTGTGAAACCAAGTTTGAAAGCAACATAACTAATCTTGTTTTTTCATATTTCTGCCAATAAAAATTAATAAAACAAATCCCTAGAAAAGTTTCACAATTCTGTAACGTTCAGCAGACAGACAGAAGTTATTTTTAATGTGTTTTTAATCCAGATTCCTCATCATCAGGGAGCACTCTGTCACATAGAGAAAGATGGCTTTGCCCTTTGTGTGTTTAATGTATGATGTGCTCCTAAAGCCCTCTCATTTCAGTCTCTACACGAAAATACATTATCATGAGAGTAAACCACTTACTTAGGCAAATTGCCTAAGCAATTCAAGTACTGCCAGACAGAAAACTGTCTGGGTCTGCTCTTTCGCTCATTGAAGTCAGAGTTCTTCAATGAGCAGAGGAAAGTGGGAGAGATCAGACAGAACAAGAAGATTGTCTGAGAACTTATTTGATCTTTGTAGTGTTGTCTGGAAGACTATGAGATGCAGGTAATCTACAGAGCTTCAGAAACACTGAGCTGAACATTTTAGTAGGTCTTACAAAAACAAATTCTTGCTGACTGTGTAAACTTGCTTAACTTTTCATTTTGTTGCACTTCACTTAGTACTGTTATGTGAATACAGGTAAAAAACCCACCAATTATATTTTATGGCATACATAATAAAGTGATAATGAGAAAGGTGCTTGTATAATAGGTATATATAAAATAAGATACATTGCTTGGGGCCATTATAACTGAGACACACAGTATTAAATACTGTGTAGACTTTAGGAGGACATGTCTCTTTATATACAATGCATTGGCTTCTTTGGTAAACTTGTATATACACTGGAAACTCAGAGTTATAAAGCACAGGGAGGAAAAGTATGTGTTGGACAGACATTCAAGGACAGAATGTTTGTGAAAAAGCAAGCAAGCAAACTAATAAAATAAAAAAATCCACCTGATGTTTAGGTTCTTTTGCATAGGATAATGCTTCCAATAAGATCTGAAGCTCTTGAACCAGATGGCCAGTGAGCATCCAGATGTTGATGGGAGTCTTCATTGCAAAGGTCCTGGATTGGGCTGGGATTCCTCACACTTCAACTGAGCACTCATCCCACCTGAGCATGTGGTTCCTTGCTGCTGATTATCTTAAAACCACATAAAAAACAATGTTTGATTCCCTCAACTATGAACAAAAGCTGTTCATGACCATTCCTGCACCTGCAGATCCAGGTTCTACTGAAGACTTGTGTGGTTTGGTGAGCCCTGCAGTGGTGAATGCCTGGGGCATCACTGGGTGGCTGGGCTCTCTGTCCAGGATATTAACAAACACATATGTACAGGCAAGTGGTGCCTACACACTCGCCTTCACACAGCAGGACTGTACAAAATTCCTGCCTGGAGACTTCTGAAACGATGCACAGGACTGCTTGTGGTGAAACTGTGCAGCCCATCACCCTGCCTGCCCTCAGCTCATAAGCAGAGATAGGCTGGCTAGTTTCAGAAGGAGTGAAATTTCGCTAGGAATCTGCATTTAATTATATGTATTCAATTAAGTTTTCTGCCCTAGATTGCAATAATGGAAGTTCCAATGGAAAATAAATCTATATTTGTTAACCTTTAGCTCAGGATATAAATGTCAAGGTCAAGGACTTTCTAACTGACTCATTAACAGCCAACTGTACACTTCACCATAACCTGTGTGTTTCTCAGGAACATGTCTCTCACAAGGGCTGTTCCTTAACTGCCAAGTGCACAGTGTGTATCCTGAGCTGTTGCAGTGCCTGTCTCCAAAATTAAAATAAGATCACTGCTGGCAAGCGTGGATTTTCCATTATAGCTTTTTACACAAGAAAAAAAGACAGCCTTTAGTGAGATGCCTTCAATTACAGAGTGAAGGGGGAGAAAAACAAGTTAGAAGGAGGAAACAAAGTGGAGGAGGTCAGACAACCAAATTAACTTAAAAATGAGGAAGCTCTGGAGTCCTCTAAATAACATGAGATTCATTTAAAATCTGTGAGATTTTAAAAGACAACATTAGCTCTTTCTCCACACTTTGGCTGGCTCTCAAAACAATTTGCAAAGCAGAGACCCTGCTATTATCATCATTTTTCAGACCTCTGAACACTAAGAAGTCAATTATTCTGTGATTCACAGTAAAATCAGAAAAAGTGGCAGAAACAGAAAATTGCCCCTGAGCAAAATTTTGGAGTGTGTCCCCCTCTCTGTAATTACATCCATCCTTAGCCACCATCCCAATCATCACAGGGACCAATGACCAGATTTGGAAACCTGCAAATGCAGGACCCTGACAGCTGATATGTAGCCACCACTGAAAAAACACATTTCACCTCCAGCCCTCAGAAAAACTGCAAGGGTTGCAAGAGCTGCCCACTTTAATTCTAGATATTTGGCTTTTATGTTGTATTCATAGCTATGAAAAGGGAAACAATTGTTAACTGCCCTTTGCACTGCTAATCATGTATCAGATTGTTTATGTTTTTCTACTACAAGGACAAACTGTCCTTGAAATGCCAAGTGTTTCATAAAGTGAACTAATAAGAGAAACTGTGCAGTAATGTATTACATGCAAATTAAATCTGATAATCAGCACATTTGGAGGGTCTCGCTTTTGATAAGGATGTTTCAAATCACCTGTATTTATAATCTTGCTTGCTGTGGCAGCACATTTCTAGTCAATCCATTGTTTTGGCTTTTAAAGTCATTCCCAGTCTCTACAGCAAAGGCTATATGAGTAGTGGGCAGGACTTCCATGGCAAAATTGTATCCCTTATCAGTAAAGTTAGACTCAGTTCAGCGTCATGGAAAGCAGGGAAAGAAAGCAAGCTTTGCATGACTCCTTTGAGGAGCCATAACATTTTAATTTACACTTGTGATACAGCCTCTATTTAACATACTGATCGAAATTGATCAGGAGGATTCTCAGCAGAGGGTCATGACTTTTCAGTATAGGGGTGACCCAAAGCCATGAGTGGCAAAGCTCTGGTGAGGAAGAGCAGGGCTGATGCAAGAACGTGTCATTTCAGCCAGCCCTACTGGTAGGGTTGGGTGACAACTGAGTGCCAGTGCCAAAAGAGTAAGGAATAAAACAAGACACAAGTGAACAACAAAGAATGAACGACAATGGATACAGACAGAACAATTTATTTCTCTGAGGATCCATTTCAAAACCACCTTTGGCTGGAAAGCCTTACCCTGAACTCTTCACTTATTTATGGAACTGATTTAAACAACCTTAACAGAAGGTCAAAAGCACATCAGATTGCTATGGGCCTTTTGTTTCCAGCCTGGTGTCTCATTTCCCTCAAAGACTGCTCACAAACAGCAGACCTAAAAGGAGGAGGAGGCAGAAGGAGAAACAGGACGATTGCTAAAGAATTAGGATTTTTGTGATACCACAAGAATTCAAATGCTGTTCTACAGAGATCTCTGCTGCTTTTTAAAGTCAGCAGAAGCAACAACTCTTACAAACCACACCCTTTTGCTCTTACCCTGCAATTTTCTGTTTTCACAACTCTGCTCTAGTGCCTGGCTGGCCGTTAATGAAGAAGAGTTGAAGCCTGACACTGATAGCAAACTCTACCTATTCACTTTCTGCTCACTCTACCAGGACAGGACTCCTGATTTTCCATGTGAGACATCTATTGGCAAGTTTATTTTGAGGGTTCATTACTTTGAAAGACAAAATATTATAAATTATTTAGAATGGTTTCTGTTATATTTAAGAAGAGATATGAAAACAGTTATTCTCTGAATAGTCATGCCAACAAAAACCATTCCAACTGATCTTGCTTTGAGTAAATAGAAGTTATTTTATAATAGTAGAAATTATTTAAGAATAATAACAAAATAACTTCTAGTCAGGAGAAGTTTATTTCCAAGCAGCTTCGAACAAGTCCTGGGACTTGTTCCTTAAATAACTATATCTCTCCAACATAATTCTTCAGCAACTGAAGGCTTTCAGACACATAGTAATGTGCTTAGGACTACCTGCTTTTAAACATCTATTTTAGTCACTCTGACTTCTGTGGGATTGCTGTGTTTAGGGCAAGGCATGTGCTGAACGACTACATTAAGTGAGGCCCACAAGTGGAGGTCACTTCACTGTGCATTTGCTAAAGAAAAAGGTCTTTCACAATCTGAGTGATGTTTTAGCCAGTGCATGTTTCTTAGAAAAAACTTTTTGGCATAAGCAAAAATCTTCTTATAAGATTTTTATAACTATTGCACTTATTTTCAACAATGTACCCCAAGCATTGTGTAACATCTGATTACTTTCAGATGCTTTACGGTACTGCTATGACACTTACTTTCAACTAGAATTATTCAAGTCTAATACCTAAAGGCGTATATAGCCACCTACATAAGATTATCAGCTTTACTGATAAACAGGAGCTTCTCCAACATAAAACACATGCACACACAAGACTCTCAAAATGCCACTCTTTAATTTCTCAGATACAGATTTTATATTGCATTTGGTCTGGATACTTTTACTTTGAAATCTCATTTAGCTGAGTTTTAATTGTCTAAGATGCCACTTTATCTGAACAAGGGTATTAAACCCAAATATCAGTAAATCCTTCTGAAAATTGTCTTTATTACCACAGCTTCTCAAATGTCAGTTCAGTGAAACAGTTTAAACATGCCATTAAAGCAATGAAGGTTCCATGTTGCACAGTGGTTTATTAGTGTTATAAGTCAATAAAACTTTAAGTGTATGAGTAATCATATAATTATAATAATTAGAACTATCTGCATTTTTCATGTTGCTGCTCTAACACAAATTGAGTGACACTGATCTCTTACTATGTTGTATCAGACCTATTTATGTAAAAATCCTTCTTTTAGCTGTAGTACATCTTAGTGTTTCTATTCCCAGGCATAAAAGGAGAATTCCAGGCTTCTGTCTTCCTTACCAGATATAGTTTCACCTGAGGCCTTTACATTTTGCTCCATTGCAGCAATTTAGTGAGAGGTTCTACCACAAACATACCCAGAAAAAATGACTTTGACATAGATCAGAAAAGTGGGGTCACACTGTGGAGTGAAAATGCCCTGTGTTGCTTCCTTTCAAGTCAATCTGCTATTTGTTTGCAGTTTCTAACAGACAAATATTGGAAAAGAGATGTCATTTTATTTCAGAATAGGAACCTGGGTGAAGAAGGACACGAGGTCTACAATTACAATTCACCCCACAGATGTGGAATGCTTGGCTGTTTTCTGTAGCTACAACTAGAGTCATCCCCATAAAGTCAAAATTATAAGCCCATAAAACACCTCCCTGTGAAAAGCTAAAATATTAAAAGCTACAAAACCTACAGGAGACCCTAGGAAGACTGCAGGAGATAAAACCAAAGATTTTTCATTATTATGCACTGAAATAGTGACAGCTCTGAGTTCAGTTAGGAGGTGTATCTGGAAGTCTGTGTATATGTAAGACTAAAACACTACAAATCCTTTTTTGTATATGCATTTCAGCTCAAAGACAGTTCATTTCATTTCAACACAGATCTTTTCCTGATGAAGAAATTAAATGGAAGTAAATTGCCTTTGAGAAGGTAACAACACTATCTGTGTGTATTCCTTAACATGGTTCAACAGCTAATTCTGCTGAATCTTGTTTCTGAAGTGTGCACAGACTGCCAAAAAAAAAAACTTTGGAAAAATGATGGGATGGTAGAATTGTAGAATAATTTAGTCTGAATTGGGACTTCTGGAAGTCATCTAGTCCAACTTTCCTCCTTGAAACAGGTCCAGTTAGACTGGGTTGCTCATGGCTATGTCCAGCTGAGTTTTGGACTTTCTTGCTTTCAAGGGTGGAGACTCCACAGTCTCTGTGCATCCTGTGTTTGGCTAGCTGTATAGTAAAAAAGGTTTTCCTTATATCAAATCAGAATATACAGTTTTCCACCTTGAGTCTTCTGTCTCTTGCCATCTCACCATTCACCTTCGAGAAGTCTGGCTCCATTTTAGTTTTGTAACCTCCTGTTTTCTTTAGAGACCAATGTTGGGCAGACTAGAAAGAGTTGCTTCTGAAAGAAGAAAATTGATTCATATTTCCTGTGGTAATGCAGTAGGAACTCAGATGTGGGTAATGAAACAGAGGAGTATGTAATTAACACCAATGTGGCAGAGGGCCAGGAAGAGCAAGAAATCGCCTGAGCTGGGGCATCACAGACCTTCTCTGACAATTTACATGTGTTTTGTTGATTCACTGAGTAACATAACTCACAAAATGGGCAGAATAGCTGGGGCAGCAGCTGTCCCACACACTGGTTGAGAGAGCAATATAAATGACAGGTTAACTAGTTTGGAAAGCCCTGCACTGGAAAATGCAACTTACCATGAACTCTGTGGCAATATAGCGAGAAAAACATGGACAGTGAGGACACTGGCAGGAGTCACCAGCATAAGGATGATGAGCTGCGCTCAGAGCTATGACCTGAAGCACATGGTTCAGTGGTTAAATGTTTCATTTGGGACCCAGACGTGCTTTCACAAGCTGCCTCCCATAGAGTTTGCTTTTTTCTTCTCTGCTGAGCAAGAGTTGTGATTTGGTAGGGGTGTCCCTCTGCTTACCCTTCTCTTGTGCAGGGTCAGAGCAAACACCACTACTTGAGGGGGTATGTGTTGTCCCAGGACAGTCTTTATCCTCTGGCACTGCCCAAGCTAACCAATCCATTCCCTGCATTCAGACCGTCTGTTTTTGAAATTCAGAACATTTCTGCCTGGGGACCAAAACTTTAATTTAGAAAAGCAGTAGTCAGACGTGAAAAGCAAGCAGATGGAGGTGGACACTTGATTTGGGGGTCTCATTTGCATTTTCTGGGACAAGAGTATAGACACAGAGGGAACATATCTGCCTGCCTGCATAAGCAGACAGCCAAGGTTAGCAGTTCCTGAGGATTCTGACTGCAGTGCAACCTCTCACACAGATTTTGTTAATTTGGTCATGTTCATTTAAGGAAAAAAGTAGGAAAAAAGAAAGGATTTCTGCAAAACACAGCCCAAGGGCTTAAATAAATAACACTTACTCCACAGTGAGGTTGTAGTCCTCCCTTGGTCTGCACTGGTTGGGAATAAGGACATGCGGACAACAGCTGTATTTTCTGTTGTGTGTCCTACCTTTCTCAAGATTGACAGCAACACAAATCACTTCAGTGGCACTTAAACACAGCTACACCTCTCAGAAAGTTTTTAACATAGATTACCAGAAAATATCACATTCTTACAAGGGTGAGAGCATCACATCTGCCTAAATTCTTAGGGGGAATCAGATATGTAGGTTTACTCCAGATGAGTAGGAGCTGCTATGGCTTTGGGTCAACAGCTCCCTAAAAGCAGCATAGGACTTTTTTAAAAATAGGAGGGCTGACATTCTGCTTGGAAAAAGGTGTGTCTTAAACATCAGCTTGCTCCAACACGCACAGTGGGTAGTTGGATTTAGAAGTTGAAAAGGGTAACATCACAGCTTTTCTGAAATGATGGGTGACTTTTTCAAGCAGTGAGGCAAGGCTGATACAGGGAGCTGATCTGTTGAGCCTTTCAGGTGCTGTTTGTTTTCTGATTAAATTCATGTGTTTTCTAAGTGGCAACATGTGGAATGTATCCCTTTCTGCTGAGATTTCCTGCTGCATAGGTAATCCATCAACTTTATTTGACAGGCATCTTTTTTTACAGGAGTGGTTTTTATTTCAGAACAACCATGTAGCTATATCTTCCTCAAAAACAAATTACTACAGTGTTCCCTGTTGGTTTCTTCATGAGTTTCCTCGAGAGGGTGCTAGTCTAAAGAACTGGCCTTCACAGAGAGACACGGGGAACTGGTGCTTTCTTTTCATTCACTGATACTTATATAGGGTGACGCCTGAGTAATTGAGCTTGAGATCACAAGTTCAGGCAGACAGGCAGAGGAACAACCAGTCTTGCAGCAAAATTTCATTGGGTTACTATGAAAATAATGCACAGGCTTTTCATGTGAATTTCAGAAATTCACTTTTTTCCCTCAGTGTGGATGTTCCATCTCTGCATCTATGGTTAATTTACATATAAGGTATTTTACCTCAACTTCCCTTAACATTGTGTTTATGTGTGTCCATGTACATACACATACACAGGTACAGGTATAGATAGAACCTGTGTATAAAAAGACTACCCTATCTTCTGTGCTGCCTCACTAGCTCAGGGAAAATTCCTCTTCAGATGGCATCCATTTTGTGTCATCTGCCATCTTCCAGCTAGCCTGTTGTGACTTCCAAATTATCTTCGAGCCTTTAAGCTCAACGAAAGAAAAAGAACAGTATTATTGAATCTGTTTTTCACTGTGAACCTATCCTCCTGCATACACTTGAAAGACTTAAGCCTCCCTAAAGATTTTGTTGAGATGGCCTGCAAGGAGCTGACTGAAATGATTAAATACTGTGTTCTCCAAAGAGGTGTCCAAGCTGAAATATGTCCTGCTTGAGAAACAAAGAAAAATAATGTTGTGCTATTATTAAAAATTCACCCACAATCTGTCATTGTGCTATCAAAGACAAACAGAATAAACATGAATCAAGTATATTTAGAGATGAATAAGACAATGGAACCAAATAAATATACTTCATTTTCTGAAAAGTAAGTGAAGCTATGGGAAAGTTGTTGGTCAGATGCCGTATAATGACACCTACAATATGTTACTAATACATATGTTAAATCTTACAGAAGAAAATGGCTCTTCATTATTTGATAGTCATTGGCTACAATTACTTGGAACACTGCAGGGCTCCTGCAAGACTCAAGACATTTTTGTCCTTACTTTCAAGAAAAAACTTAGGCTTAATGAAATGCATAAATGAAAAAACTCACTGGCTAAAATACTGGTTTTGTTAAATTCAGTAGCAAAACTTCCATGCAATTTCAAACATTTAGTAAATTATTTTATACAGCTACACAGAACAAACTTAGATAACTTATATATCTTTTACATAGTATTGTGGTTTACGCAGATAAGCACAGAAATCTCCATGCACAGTTACTGTATCTCGAGGCAAGAATATCTTCAAGTACAAGAAGACATGTCCATTTTTAGTACTCCAATAAATGAGATTTCTACTAAACTAGGTAAGATATTAAAATATTGCCTTCTGAAAAATTCAGAATTTAATGTATTTCTTTTCCTTGCAGACTTAATAAAGCTGGCCCACTGGCTATTTTGGGGGGAAGTTGTTGGGATTAATTTCTGATTTTTAAAAATTTAAGTTCTATGAGGAAAATGTGCGTGTATGCATTTATACCTATGTATGTAAACAAATAAATTGTGCCCATACACATATTTTAACACCAAAAAAATTAACTCTCCATAATGACTTTCAAGCCACCTTCCCTCTACTTTCCCTTTGTCTGCTTTCCCTCTCTTTGAGTCTGTTCTTTGCATGTAAGCTGGTACACTATACATAGCTCTGAAACTGAGTGGTATCTTTAAAAGTGCATCTCTTGTCAAGTTTTGCAGGAAGCAGCTTGCTGCTCTATGACTGCGACTCAGGTGGACGAGGGGAAAGGTGCTGCTGGCACAGACTTTCCTTGGCACTTCCACAACTTCACAAACAACTTCCTCCATGTCCTTTGGACTTCTCTCAACTTTCTGCCCACCCGGTAGCACTCAGAGTGAGCAGAGCATCGGTGGGACTTTTTTGTGCTACTTGTTTAGTTTGGTCTTGCTTACGTACAAAAAGGGAAACAAGATGACAATCCTGATTTATTTTCTCTGTTGTTTTGTGGGTTTTTTGGGGGGCAAAACTGAGCACAGGACCATTTCTGTGGTGTGTCTAAATAGGTGGCCATGTGTACATTGGACTTGTGGCAGTCATCTCTTGTCTGGGGCCCAGGACCTACCTAGTGGCAATGGAAGAGGACCATTCATATGTGGAGACCTTGTGGAAGGAGACCACCAGAGCTCAGGAGACTCATGCTGCAGACCCCTTCACCCCTTCCAGATGTTTGAATCTGTTGCAGAGGTCTGAACCAAAACAGAGGCACATCCCAGAGACTCAGTCAAATATAAAAGCAACGTTTTCCCATCTGCCCCAAATCTAATTCTCAGCTCTCCTGCCACAAGTACCGAAGAGTTTCACTTTTCTGGAGGATATGTGAATCTCAGCCAGAAGTTAATAAAGAAGGCTTCATTGTATCACTGAGGTTTGAACCCCTTCAGAGTGATCTGGTTCAATTTTATGAATCCCTGGTCCCTATTAATATATTATATCTGAATTAATTTCCCTCTTCCCCTGTTTCCTCAGATATTATTACGCCTTATTGCAGTTACATAAATTCACTGCTCTAATCCCATCTTCTTGGTTATTAGGTAATGTGGTATGCTCAAAGGTGACTGGGTGATTGAAATTTCATTATTTACTTCATTTAATATCCTGAAATAGAGCTTAACATTTGAGCTGTTGTGGAATATAAAACAAACAGAAAAGACCCAAACAAAGTCAGCATGGAGGGATATTTATTCTTACTGTGATCAAACCACTTTTGCACAGACTGTAAGGAGAAGGGCAGAGGTGACCCCCGTCACTGCAGTACAAACTGACATTCACCAGCTGTGAATTATTTCCTTGAACCAATCCAAAGATTAATTTGAGCTCACAATTGACACAGAGGTCAAAGAAAGACCCAGATCATACCACCATTGTTTGCTTCATAAAAACACTGATTCCTATTCCAGTGCTGTTTTTGTTTTTTTTTTTTTTAACTAAGAAGGAACCTGTTTGACCTGCAATGCCACCAAAAAGTAGCACTTCAAACCTGTCAGGTTACCCAAAACCTTTGCTTTTCAGTCCCAATGAGACAGGCAACCATCCCTTTGAAGCACAAGAGTGGTCATCCTCCAGTCAAGGAAATATCACTCTTGTTTGAGGTGCTGGAGAAGACTCTGCTGAAGGAGTCTTGCACTAATCTCAAAGGCATTAGTGGCTGGGAGTCCAGAGGGGACTGGTGGCTGGGAGCAGCACAGAGTCTTGGCACAGAGTAGGAGGTGCTGCCAATTGTATGCTATCAGGGCCAGATTTGGCACCCATGTTGGTTTTCCTCAGGACTGTTGTTTTGTTAGTTTTGGTTTCTGTTTGGTTCATCATTTGAAATAAAATTTTATAGCTGTTTCTGAAAGACATGAGATAGAATAAAGGACACTTTTTATTTAGACCCCTTCTGTTCTTGGGGTCTTACCAACCCGCACTGAACAGCAGCACTACTAGTTGGTCTCAGAGCAGGAAAAAGGGCATAACAGCAGAGACTTGCTGTTCTGCTACTAAAATCTGGAAAGGGGTTTTATAAAGCAAATAACACTGTTGTGACTGGTAGGTATAATTACCTTGGCTAGTACTGGATCTTTGGGATTTGTGGCCTTTTATGAACCAGGAAGCTTTTCCTCAGTTTTACATTTTCAGTAATTCAGTCTCAGTGTTAAATATAGCAGTATTTATCTACCACTTTTACCAGTTCAAGGTACAGAAAGTTAAAATGACTGACAAAACAGAAGCATGCCGGTGAATCGCCCTACAAAATGGCAGATTACAGCAGATACTTGATCAGCCATCAGGAATCATTACTGGGTTAATTTGTGTGAAATGAAAGAAGTTGTGAATGCTATCTCTTAAACAGCACTCAGCTAAATGGGTTATTTTTCCATTGGTAGCAATATTAGCATGTATCTTTAGTGTGCTGCAGGAGGAAATGGCAAAAATGATCACAGTCATCTTCATTTTGTTGCTGGAGAAATATGATGAGTGGTGAATGATTCTTAATATCATAACTGTCTGTATAAAAGGAGATGAAAGTGTAACTGGAGAGCGTTGTTCATTTTCATTCTTTCTAAGATCCATCATTCTAGCATACTCTTTTCTCTTGCCTTCCTAATACTTTCACATTTGATACTCGAAACATGGAGAAGAAAATCTTCAAATATTTCTGACATGCAAATAGCTATTCCTTCAAACATCTTGAAAATCAAAGAAAACATTGCAGGCAATTTCAATAAAACAACTTATTAAGTTAAAATGAGTCTAAATATATTTTGTGTTTCCTCTCTTGTATGGTCTAAGAGCAGGTGTGCAATTAACTGCATAAGTGCACCATACAAGTGCATAGAGAAAAGTATGTTGTGGGTGGAATGCACAACTTGCCATGCAATCACCTAGTATTGAAAAGCCACCACATTTTCTGAACACACAGGCTTCTTCCATCTGCTGCAGCATTCAGCTGAAAAAGCTGCAGCTGTAGCTAAATTGCTCAGAAAAATCTCCATTCTCAGCACTGGAAGGGACATACACCATACCTCTCCAGAATGTCTTCTTTTGTTTCTGACCTGGCCATTGAGCTGTGTTAATATGGCAGGGGCTAATGCAGTAGTTCAACAAAAATATCAAATTGCTATCCTATTTTCTGATTTTCATTTATGATCTGGTAACACTGGTCTGGCAGTTGCACAACCAGTAGGATAGGCATGGCAGGGAGATGCCCTACAAAAAGGGAATGCTATCGATGCCAGAGCGTGCTCCGTTCAATACATGGCATGTGGCTGCCTGCCACATTCCCAGGAAGATGCTCAGTTCTCTCAGAGAACAGAGCGTCTTCCTGGCTTGTGCTGGCAGAAGTGTAGCAGGGATGCAGTGAGTTTCTCAGGGGTTAGTCCAATATAGTATGAAATGGAAGGCTTTCACTTCTCAACTTCTTGATATGGCCATTGAGGGTTTGTTCTTTATCCCAGAAGGGCATATGCATGGATTTCAGAGGATACCGTTGCTTCTTATTAAAAAAAAAAAAAAAAAAAAAAAAAAAAAAAAAAAAAAAAAGAAAAT
>VZRU01013164.1:8563-21080 GCA_013398155.1 Pedionomus torquatus
CCTGTTCGCTTGCTGAAAGCCCATCTAGCCCAGTATTTTGTCTCTCACAGAGGCCAAAAGCAGGTGCTTGGGGAAAAGTATAGAACAGAAAAGCATACAGTGACATTTCCTCTCAATATCCTCTCAATGGCCAGCGATCTTTGGCTCAGGCAATTCCTGAGTGCTATCTTTGTATTTACTAGATTTAATAGATTGGCTTTTACATCCATTCACTTTTGACCTCTTGTAAACATTCAGCATCCACAGGAGATTGTGAAAGACAGTGAAAGAAAGGGTGCACTCACCTGGGGAGAGGGGTGTCCAGGGCTTTGGGCCATCCTCCAGTAAGAGCTTGTCTTTCCCATGAAATAGCCACTGTGTAGCCATAAGGAGGAACTGGAGCTCACAGCATCTCTTCTGTATAAATGTTTTCCCAACCACTCTTTTTTCCATAACAAAAGAAATTTTGAAGAATCTACACACTGCAGCACCATGGCCAAGGTGGGGTGTAGGAGACCCACTCGCCTGGGCACTCCCAAGACACAGAAGGAAGGGATGCAGTGCAGGTCGCCAATACATTAACCACTAAATCTGGTGAAAAAAGAGAGCAGAGGTTGTTTCTGAAGAAAGCCCCAGCTGCCGCCGGTGTACCAACCCAGCTTCAGCAGGGTTCTGCAGGGTAATGGGTTGAGGAACCCGGAGAACCTTGGGTCTGCATGAGGCTGAAGCATCAGACTCTCAGCAGCTCAAGTCCTTTGCCACATGAAACCGTGGCATTCACAGACCTCAGACCAAGGCCAGAGAGATGCCAAGAGGCAGTTCGCATCATCATAGCTTTGAAACAAAGTTCTGCCCGAGTCCCATGATTGCATCCCTCCTAGAGCTGAATACACATCCACCAGCCACTGCTCTGCCAGTCCCGATGCTGGTGCTTTACCTAAGTAAAAGCTAATTGAGAACCTTTAGAGCTATTCCTGCAAGGCTTAACAATAATAATATTTAAAAGCTAGAACATTAATGAACATAAATTAATCAATATTCTTTATTTTAACTATTAACATTACTACTTCAACACACTAATAACATTTTAAAGTACGCGTAATAGCTTTTTAATTTTAAGAACAATAATCAGAGGAACCACCTGCTTCCCCTACCAGATGTTGAGGAACAAAACAATGTTTCCTTTCCTCATCAAGAGACCCACATAGTCTTTTCACATATTCATCTGCCTGAATCAACGAAGTATGCCACATACTGTCCCCAAGTCTGAGGTCTTTCTGAAGGGGAAGAGGAAAACCAGATACAAAGAAGGAAGCTCTGGGCTTAGAGAGCTTTGCTAGGGAGAGCTTTTGAGAATCTTTGCAAAATGACATTTTCAGGATGGCACATACTCATGAAAATCAATAAGAGATTTTGTAGGTTAGAGGGCTGGGGCTGCACGCAGACACTGATGAGAAGAGCGCAGTCATTCAGTGGCTTCTTGCAGCTGCTGCTGAAGGGACAGAGAGAGAGGGAGACGGCAGGTTGGCAGGAAAGTACATGGGAGGATATGAGGATGAGGGCAGTCCTGGAGAATCTAAGCAACACTGTCTGCATGAGGGTCCCAAGACAGTCACATGTGGATCATCAGCAGCCACCTTTCCCTCAATCTCTGCTCTACCCACAGTCTTGCTTGTTTTAGAGTGTGCAGTCAGACAGACCAAGGGGAGAGAGGTTTACTATGAAATGCAGTGAGACAATAGCCCAAGGCAACAATTTAATGCAAGCAGAGTTAGAGGCTGGGACCTGCAGGTTCTGCACATTGCTTCTCCCAAGTCTTTGATTTGGTTAATGGTGCACAGGACAGGTTACAAACACCTGCACTGCGCCTTCCAGCATTCACAGTCAACATTCATCATTCAAGTGACAATGCTCACCCAGAGTGATTCCAAATTGATCAGAAAGGTGGGGCATTGCCAAATTGATCAGGAAGGTGGGGCATCAGGCCCCCCACCCTGGGGCAGGACATCCTGCAGGCAGGGCTCTACCACCTTTGGGCTCAAGCCAGCATGCTCCATACTCCACTGAGCTCCTGCCATTAAGGATCTCTGTAACACACTTGTTGGCAGCGTTTACATCAAATCTAAGGGGATATGGAGAATTTAGCTATCCACTTCAAATTGCCTTGAGATGCAAGGTGTTTTTTACAGGGTGTGAAATTCTCCTGACCCAGAACATCTCTAGAAAGCCTGAAGGCTCTGCAAGTCGCTGTGGAGAAGGAGCTTACTGGAACATTTATATAGCAGCTAGAGAATATCTTTGGTGGTTATTTGAGAAGAGTTTCTTGTCTGTACAATGTATTGTACCTCATTTCTGATGTGTTTAACGCTTTGTTCCCTGGAGATCTAAAGTATGCTTATTTTCACCAAATCTCCCTAATTTCTGCCTTTTGCTTGTAGTACTAGAAAACAGCAAATCAGCGAGAGAGTCACATAACCTGACATGGACTTCCCCAAAGATGCATCAGGTGACCAGGAATAACCTTGATGCTCCGCTCCAGCATCCTAACTCATCCAAACACAAATTCCTGGAAACCAGCTTTCCAGCTGTGCCTTGAATGCTGGGACAAATGCTGGCGAACTTGGCCTGCACCAAATAGTGCCGCTATTGAACCAGCACACAACAAACAACGGTTTCGGGTGCGCAAGGAGAGCGAAGCCCACTTCATAAAGGTATACCTTGGGAGCCTAATGAAGGACACACGGTTATATTTCTGCTTGTAATGCCACTGCTGCCACCCCCACAGATCGGTCACCTTATAGGAGCCTTCCAGTATCTGAAGGGAGCCTGCAGGAGAGCTGGAGAGGGACCCTGTCAGGAAGAGTAGTGATAGGACAAGGGGTAATGGTTTTAAACTAGAAGAGGGGAGATTTAGATTGGATATTAGGAAGAAAGTCTTTCCTGTGAGGGTGGTGAGGCACTGGAACAGGTTGCCCAGGGAAGTTGTGGATGTCCCATCCCTGGAGGTGTTCAAGGCCAGGCTGGATGGGGCTTTGAGCAACCTGCTCTAGTGGGAGGTGTCCCTGCCCATGGCAGGGGGGTTGGAACTCAATGATCTTTGAGATCCCTTCCAACTCCAAACATTCTGTAATTCTATGATTTCAGGTGCGCAAGGAGAGCAAAGCACACTTCATAAAAGGCATACCTTGGGAGCCTAATGAAGGACACACGTCTGTATTTCTGCTTGTAATGCCACTGCTGCCACCCCCACGGATCGGTCACTGAAGGAAAGTGGAGTTTTGGGAGCTCGGAAACCCAGCCACTCATACCCACAAAGCAGAGGGAAAGTGTCTCCTTGGCGAGGACGCTCCGTCTTCCTGCTGGGCTCAGGCACCACTAGAGGGAAACCCAGCACCAGCCTCGGCAGCTGCCGCGGGTGCCGGCACAGGCGACTGCCGGGGACATCCAGCGGGCTCCTGCCGACGGGCTCGGACACCCTTTCTCCTTCTTCCCCTTCCCCTTCCCCTTCTTCTTCCTCCCCGCACCGGCACTGCGGGGGGAGCTGGACGGAGAGGAAGGGCCACACCGAAGGTCCCACAGAAACAAAGGGAAAAGGACAACGGGGAAATAATGATCAAATGTAATAATAACAACAACTACTAGTAGTAGCAGCATTATTAGTAGTATTATTACTAGTATTGAAATGTCTTAAATTAAAATTAAATAAAATCCGAATAAACTGAGGAGCACCTGCTGGGAGTGATGCTAAAGTTTCTGAGGGTACCTGAGTGCTCCTCTCAGATCAATGGGCACAGCTCTTTAATTTAATTATTAGCCAGAAACGGCTTCCTCCTGGTTCCATCTTCCCAGTACAGAAATTTCCCCTGCTGGCAGGTAACCCTTGCCACTTTTAGCTCCTGAAAAAGACAGTACTGTTCCAAAGAGCTACTGAATTTCTTGTTACTAACAAGACAGCTCTCAAAGGACACAGCAATGACACAAAAGTTTGTGAGAATTATCATTAGCATCATCATTGCAACATAATACACTTAGCCTGTATAACAGACATGTTTCCTCCCCCAGATTTTATCCTTAATGAAAATAATGCCCAGTTCTTTTACCATATCCATAAACGATCTACTAAAAGAAGTGAAGAGCAAAGAACCAAAGGCTGCAACTGATACAGAATTATTCAGAAAAGATTAAACTACATCTTAGAAGTAGTGAATAAATTTTCCATAATGTTATGCAGCAGAGCAATAAGGCATCAAATTTTGCATTAAATTCCACACCAATAAATGCACTATGCAGCATCTGAGGAGGGAACTCTATTTATACATGTCACAGGCTTTAAATTTACTGGTTTTACAACAAAAGAAATCTCAAAGACATAGTGGACACCTGCAGAACCTCATAGTGGGCAAAACAGCAGAAAGAAGTATCAGAATTAATAGGAATATATGGGGGGGGGCGGGGGGGAGAGGAAGCAGGAAGCATCATTTTGCCTTTCTATAAATCCTTCTTAAATATGTTTTGCACCCTCTAACAGAGGTAGCCAGAAAAAGATAGGTTCTGTAAAAGGTGACTGGATATGGAAAGGCTGCTATATGAGAAAAAAATAACCATATTAGAAGCAGGACTGGCTGAAGCCTGGAAAGGAGACAGCAGCAAGTGGTGACAGCTTAGTCACATCATAGGTGGCCTAAAAAGGTGAAGAACCAATCTCATTCCCTGTCTCACATAACAGAAGTATCCCTTTTGGTCAAATAAAATGCCACCTAGTAGTTTTAAAACAAACACCAGGAAAGTTTGGTGGAGTTTCCTTTTCAGTGTATGTATAATTAAATCTCATTGTCACAGGATACTGTGGAGACCAAAGATGTGGAGACACCCACCAAGGGATTAGATAAATTCAGTGCAGCTAAATCCACAAGTAGCTGCTAAACACGAGTGCATGGGAAGTTCCTAAAAGCTCTGAAAGATGGATGCATGGATACATGGTCCTGGAGCAGGACCATTACCTACTTTTTCTTTCCTAGGTGTCTTTAGTTGGCCAGTGTCAGAATGCCAGACTTCATGACCTGGCACAGCCAAGTGGGAAAGCTGATTCACAGCAAAGCTGTGATTTTCTGAAGTTCATACAAAACTTAGGTTGGAGCTGGGAATTGGCTTCACACCTATAAAGTCTGATATCAGGGATACAGCAATCCACAACTGCAGGGCAGTTTCCCTGCACAACTGTGTGCCAGAGTTTCACTTGCTGGTCTGGAAACGAACCAGGCAGTAAAAGCGATTAGCAGTGGAAAGACACTAGACAGCTGTAATTATCTAAATGCCTTCCTATTAACCATGTGAGAAACTAAATCCTCACAATCACATTCGTTAATAAATGCTAATGACAAACTAACTACATGAAGTTTCATTTGATTAGGTAGAAGAATTCTACTCCAATATGATTATGTTACACAGAATGACCTAAAAAAAACCCCAAACCCAGCCTACCTCACATAGCAAATGACTGTTAATACTAGCAGACAGGCAGCGAAGCCCTGTCCTTGCGGTACAAGGGCTACTCCTCCTGCCCCCACATCCTACCGACAGCATGGCCAGGCTTCCTCAGCCGATGGCAAAAGTTTCCAGCTCCCCGAGGCAGCTTCTGCCCCTGCGGCTGGACCTGCTGCAAACGCCAAGCGCAAGCGGGACGGAGCCGGTCCAGCTGTGGCACATCGTGGTGACTCACCACATATTAGCCCCATTTAGAAAACCCTGCGATGTCATAGCGAGAACAGAGAGCAGGTAGTGGGAGAAAATTGGCTTGTTGATGCCTGTGTTGTTTTTCACCCCAGGGGAACAACGCGGTTCAATGGTCGGGGCACCGTCAGGAGCACAGCCTGACTGCCGCTGACCTCAGAGGCGCCGGGTTTTCGCCATCCCTGGCACCCTGTGTTACAAAAGTGCGTCACCAGCCACTACACCAGACATGCTCACTCCTTCCTGCAGAGCACGAGGAGAACTAAACATAACAATTTGTACAGAGCTGTGAAAATATCATGTCAGACGTCAGCTTTCAGGGCATGCTGCTTTCTCGGTACCTTTGCTGATTCCTTTATTGAAATACCCATAAAAAACAAGCTTTCCTGAATTCATCTCTTCCAAGCACCCACAGATATAAGCCAAAAAGAGCAGGTCTGTTGGCAGCAGGGATGAAAGAGCTCACTGCGCCTTTGTGGGAAGACTGAGGGCAATTCCAGAACCAAGCTGAATCCTGCTGGATCTGTAATGTCCATGATTTCTAAATATCCAGATATCGCTGTGGCAAGCATGATGCCAATGTCCAGACACACCAAAACAACATCCACACATAATAAAATGGACCATGAAACACAGTCTATCCAGAGCATGAAGCACTTCAGAGAAGACCCGTGTGCCTCCAGAGTCTAGGTATTACAGTGATGAGGACATGAAGAGAGAGTGAAAGCCTACACCAGAGGGTCC
Organism: Pedionomus torquatus; assembly: GCA_013398155.1. NCBI lineage: Eukaryota > Metazoa > Chordata > Aves > Charadriiformes > Pedionomidae > Pedionomus > Pedionomus torquatus. The sequence goes on from VZRU01013164.1 coordinate 15,017, forward strand.
ATTTCCAACATGAGTTACAGAGTGTGATTTGTTCTTGGCTGAAACTGTAATCATTATTTTTAAGCATGCCTTCTCTCCATGCCCCTTTGTTCCTTTATTCTCCATGTGCCTTTATTCTCAGGCAGATGATGTTCTGGTGTTTGTGTGATTTTGCCCCATCACCCAGTTTAGGAGATTCAGACCCCCATGAGATCCTTCAGGCAAGGAGGTAGAAAAGAGAACGCAGCCTCTCCTGAGAGGCCATACCACATTTCTGTGGGAGCACAAGTCCCCCTGAAGCTCATGAAAGCTGCTGCCTGCCCAGTCAAAGGGTCCATAGGCATCATATCACCACTCTTCTGATCCCCAGCCTGACTGGTGGACACTGCATGTTCATGGAGGCCACAGGGCAGGCAGGTGCCCAAGCACCCAGCTACTCTGCAACCCCATCCTGTCACAACACTGCAGGTGAATTCTTTATACATAATCAAATAAATCCAAAGGTTATTAGATTTGAATTAGCATTCACTAACACAATTGATTGTGTGGATTTAGTCATCTAAATGGTCAATGGTAGGACATTTGGATAATTGTTACTGTTTAGTGATATTTCTTCAGCTAATTGTTTTTATTGAATGACTCACTTTGACAATGCAGCTGAAACCAGTGTGCATCTTGTCTCCTGAGGACAGGCTTTTATCTGCCCAAGTCACCTCCCAGAGGTTCCATCCTTCCTGTAAGACAGCGCATTCAGGTCCCTCTGGATGGTCCTTAGGAAAGGAACTTCCAGCCTCTGACAATGTGTGCTTGATCATATTGCTTTCTCACAGCAGCTCACCCCAACAGAGTTTAAAAAAACTGAGCTAAACTGAGCTGAAATGGGTTTTTCCAAACTCTGCTTGAGTGGGTGCCACCTGTGAGGGCAGCAATGCAACAGCCCACGTAAGCTATTTCCTCCTCCACCCTCTAAATCACACCCCACCCTCACCCCCATGAGCAAAGACCCCTATCCTTCACAGAAGGGCTCAGCCACACTCGCCCCACTCCCCAAATCCAGGCTATGTCCCGGCCATGCAGTGCCATGGGAGGGCTCACATGGGCATCTCCCCACATCTGCCTGCACAGCACTATGCCAATATAGAGAGCTCAGAGATGATGTTAAAGTATTCCCACCTGGAGCTGTCTGGAAAAGCCCAGATGAGCAGACCACTGCTCCAGCAGCAAAAGTCTACTCATGCCTGCTTCCTTGTAATCAACAGCATCCTCCAGGTACAAGGTATCCTCGGACCACTGTTGTGCTCCCCGGGGTCAGTAGCATCAAAGCAATGTTTATCAGAGACCTCTAGATGAGGCAGTTGAGGGAAGGTACCAAGTGATACAGGACTGTGACTGGGTCTCACAGTCATGCTGTGCCTGAAACTGAGTGATGTGGCTTTGCTTTAATTCTACTATATGTTATCACTTGAGATCAGCTAAACCAAAGATATGGAAGGAGTCACAGAGACTGGCAGGTAGTTCCCAACCCAAAGCGGAGGAGGAGGGGACTGCACCCCCAGCCCAGACAGCAGGGAGCTGTTACTGGTGAGGATACAGGAGGTAGCTCTGATGGCCACAGTAGGATGCTGGGGTTCGGGAGGCAGGGGATGCAGCCAAGAAAAGGGCTTGTGTCTATAGATTCAGGCAAAAGAAGAATTAAATAGTATGACTGTCAAACACTTGTTTCAAAGAGGGACCAATACAGCTTCTCTGCAGAGCTCTGGGGAGTATCACACACACCCCACACACCCCTCATCTCACTTCCCTCATTAGCTTTCCCACAAATGGGTTTCAGAGCCTCCATGAATCTTCCTGTCTGAAGCATAGACCCAAACCCATGGCCCTAAGTCTGGGTTGCCAGAGGTCAGGGTTTTCCCAAGCAAGTTATATTTTTCCCTGCTCAGAAATTTGGTCTGGGAAGAAGTGGATGATTACCTCTTCCCCATTAGTCCAGTGTTCCTGGACATCTAGGGAAGGTCAGCGCCGTGCTCTCTTGGGGCTATGCCGTGTGCAGGCCTTCAGACGTCACCATGGCTCATACACAGGACATGGAATTCACAGAACTGAATTTACTGCCTGTGCACAAACCGTCTGTCCAAGAAAGGCAGGAGCTTATCCTGGAGAGATATTTCTGTCTGGGAAACACCACAGCCATGAGTTAGTAAACAACGCCCACGAAATCTGAAGAAATCAGAGCCCTAAAAGGCATACACTAAACGGGAAATCATCCCAGGAACGGATGCAGTCTTGGAGAGAGATAAATTTAAACTTTGTCCCAGCTGGAAAATCTCCGTGCTGTCTCCATCAGCTCCCCCTTCCTCCCCAACATGGATCCAGCAGTGAACCACCGGCCCCGTTGCCTTCTCAAAGAGGTGCTGTTGCTTCCAATTCCCCTTTACTAGTGCAGCTCAGGGACTGCAGGAACAGCAGAAACTGTAGCCCTCCAAAATCCAGCCTGGGCAGCAGAGGTGAAGCAGCCCTGCAGAGTAGCACTGCTTGTCCTCTGGCTTCCAGAAGTGGTGATGGCCCCAAACTGGCCACCAGCCATCACCTACCCCAGGAAAGGCTGTGCTTGGAGTAAGCAGCTGGCTACAGGAAAATAAACAGGAATACAAGCGAGGAAAACCTGTGCAAGGAAATGAGGATTTCATTGTAATCTGGCATGGAGAGCCTGCGTCCTGGCAGGCTCATCCTTCCCAATACCCCGAGCATGCAGGGTGTGGGGTGTTAGTTTGGAAGAATCTGTTTAGAATCTGCGTTTAGCTTCTCTCAGTCTGTAAACCATAACTCACCGAACACTGCTATAAATGCAGCCTAGCTCTTTGCTGCCCCTTGGACCTCTTCTCCCAGCTTGCTCTCCTGCAGTACCCCAGGCACTGTAGCCCTGCTCTCATCAACAGCGGAGGATGAGCGGGCCGGACCAGGATGTGGCACCAGCAGCACATCCAGCCCTTGGCAACGCTGTGTATGCTCCCTGCTGGTGCAGCCAACGCTGCAGCTCCAAGCACAGCTCTCAAACACTCCAGAAAAACATGAAGTTGAAACCTTAGGAACTTGGGGAGCAGAGCCCTGGAGCCCCCAGACAAGCATTCTGCAGTGAGATAATTACAGCCAAGCTCCCCTTGGCACCTTCTGGGAAGCAAATGCTTCTGACACTCATTGCCAGCCTCAGGCAATTTGCAGCTTCTCGATGGGTGTTAACTCTTCCAGAGCCATGCAGTCTGCTGGACTTTGGAGCTCCAAAGGACTTTGACCAGGAGAAGAATCAGGGAGCAGAAAGCCTGCCCTCCTCCAACGAGGGTGGGCAGAGGAACAGACCTCAAGACAGTCCCTCAGCTGGCAGTTCCAGGGCTTTTCAAGAAGCACACAGCTAAAAGTTCATCTTGTGTTGGGGTTTTTGTTGATTATTTTTTTTTTCCTCTCAGGTTTATGCTGCTGGTATTGTCTAGTATTTCCTGCTTCCTCCCCTGGCAGCTCCCCTGCTAGCTCAGACACAGCTACAGCACCCAGTGCATTAGCCCCTGCGTTTGCCACATCCGTCCCCAGGGAAATCCCTGGGCCCACACGTAGTTCAGCTTCTAATGAAGGCTTGCCGTGTGCCTCTCTGCTGCACCGGGCCCCCGCTGCTCCCAGAGAAACAGCCTGCTGGCTTTTTGTGTTTATCCAAGATAAATTGCACCCACCAGCTTGAGGCATAAGGGTTGCACAGGAGCACAAGGATGCTCAGAGCAAACTGTGTGCTGAGACAGACTGGCTCTCACTGCCTCTGCGCAGCCTCTGGCTTGGACACAACAGCGTAACTCGGTTCAGGTCTTTATTTTGTTCTAAATACCATCTAGTAACATAGGGAAATTTGCATCCAGATCCAGCATTGAAGTTCTGGATCCATAATTCAAGCAGAAAGGAAAGCAGCTCCCTCCTTGCCAGGGCTCTGTTGGCTGCCCCCACTCCCCTCTGCCCAGCGGAGCTCTGCCTCCCAGATTCTCACCAGGTCAGTTTTCTGCATGGTCCCACTGTGCCACTCTTTCCACATTTGCAAGATTCCTCCTTGCCGGGAAGAACTAGAGAGGGTAACATTACCAAATGTCACAGATGCCTACAGGGGGAAAGTCCCTTTTTAATTATTAGCATGCTCACAGTTCGTATTTTCCCTGTCAGGTGCTTCCACTCTGTCTGCAACCACAGAGGGGGCTCGACTGATGGGGAGCAGCATTATTCATATTGCTGAAGGGAAAGTTTTACAGCAAGCTCAAGAGACCTGTCTCTGCTTCTCTTCTCTTCCCCCAGCTCAAATCTCCTCTTCCTTACATGAAACACATGTGGCAACAAGGTCTGCTGCATCAGGCAGTGAGCATCAGCTTAAAGCTTTGCAGGCAACATGCTTTAACAAAACTTCCATGTGAGAAATGGGAATGACACCAGTGAAAGTTTGTCTTCCAAGTGGTAGCTGATTTCAAATGACTTGCCCTATATTTACCCTTAAGGCACAACAATAAAAGCAGTTTAAATCAACACAGTATATCTCATCCCTAAGGAACCCCAGAAATGCAATGAATTGATATATAAACAGCCCACAGTTCACCCAGAGAAATGCAGATCTTTCCAGGGACGCAACACATCAGTTTAAGAGATGCCAAAAATAAGCTTCAGTCTAAAAATAAGAATGGAGGCTAGTGTAGCCAGCCAGAAGTCCAGGACCATTCCAGCCAGGACACCACAGTTAACTCCATTTCTGTATCTATGGGACACAGGTAGGATTTTAAATGCCCTAATTTGGGCCTTGGCTTTACGTGCCAAAAATTATTGCCTGGACTATTTGCTTGGATATTATATCAGCTCAAATAAGGTGGAGAAATGCTTCCTGCTGAGTCCACCACACTGCTTTTGGGAGTATCTCATTGTTCCATAACAGTCCCCGATGAAAAAGTCTGAGGTGGTAGGGATTCCAGGCACATGGCACATGTATCATCATCAGCCCTCATCCCAGCTGACAAAAATGGACTTTGCTTAACTTTCTTTCTTCTCATTTGGCCTTTTTTCTAAAAAAAAAAAAAAAAAAGCTTTCAAATTAGTAACAGTCACGTTATTATTATAAAGCAAGGAGAGAAATATGCTTTCCTCGTTTACTACTGGACTAATTGTTTGGAGCTGCCTGGATCTTATCTCTACAGCAGCTGTAAATAGGAACCTGAGATATGCAAATTTTCATTGCAAAATGTTATCAGAATGACAAAGTGTTCCCTGGCTTCCATTGCACTAGCAAAGCCCATAGACTCTTGAAGCAATAAACCAGAGTCCTACTCAAAGGAGTATCAGCACGTGTGGGTACACATGCAGACAACAGGTTTACTTCACCAATTTGCTTTGCTTTGCTTTTGTTTTAAACAGCCTGGGCCAAGGTCCTGCTGGATGTTGTGAATTACCTTTCCTGGTACGTTGACTGCAAGGCATGCATAGTCCTCAAGATTAAACGGGAGGAAACAGTTAATAGGTATCTGCAGCAGCAGTCACAAAAGGATGAAGTTGAGGGACCAACTCTGGTAAATCAACAGCACCACAGCGACAGCGCTAGACGGTTCTCATGATTAGTGTGGCAATCAGGAAATTACAGTTTAATGTGTTTGCTGGAGGAAGCAGCACGAGACTCTTTCATGTACTTTAAAAACTGATTAAAATCCTACTGCCCCTTTGCAGTATTCAGGCACGCAAGGCTGCTTCTCAGAGCCCTGCCAGCTGCCTTCTGCAGGGTAAAATAAAAACAAACATCTTCTCCCTGCAGCCCCACAGCCCTGCCAACTGAGCACTCGGGGCACCCAGAGTGGAGGAGGCTTTTGCAATATCTAGCCCTTAGGTTTCAGGTGCAAAAAACACCTCTTGTGGTGGCAGCCTTCTACATTGTTAAAGTGACTTTTAGGTAGTCCCTTGGTCTTGAAGTGCCCGCTGGAGCAGGCAGCGGAGGTTGCTAGCATAGTCCCAAATACCAAACTGCCGAGAGCCTTAATCTCCTCTAAAGATGATGCGCATAAAAATCACTCCTGCGAAATTAATA
>VZRU01013165.1:0-11256 GCA_013398155.1 Pedionomus torquatus
TATCTCAGCCTTCTCCTTGTCCTTGGTTGCAGTGTTTCCCCCTGCATCCCGTAAAGTATGGAGATTCTCCCTGGCTCTTTTTGTTGGTGCATTTATAAAAACATTTTTTTTGCTATCCCTTATGTTAGTGGCCAAGTTGAGCTCCAGCTGGGCTTTTGCTCTCCTAATTTTCTCTCTGTATAACCTAAAGAGATGTCTGTACTCCTCCTGAGTTACCTGTTCCTTCTTCCAAAGATGCTAAACCCTTCTTTTTTTCTCAAATCCCATCAAAAGCTCCTTGTTCATCCAAGCCATTTTTTGCCCTTTAATCTTGCCACACATGGGGACAGCCTGCTCCTTTAAATTAGGTGTGAAAATCCTTTTCTGATTGTGCAGTTCCCTAGTTTTCATGAAGCAGGTCTCTGGCTAGCTGAGCTTTTCTAAAATCTGTTGAATCTTCATCCATAAACAGGGATACAAAAAGCGTCTCTTGGGAGGACTGAGGCAGCAAGACAAATATTTACTCTGCAGTGAATTCAGGTATTTTTCTGGTGTGTTCCAGTCCCTTTTAAAGGGCACAGTGGAACTACAGAATACAATGTCATAGTAGTTGCATACTGATCATGTGCAGCTTTAACAATGTCAGCATAGGGTTCTAACACATTATTTTCTGCAGGAAAAGTGGAAGTGGTCAAAAGATAGGAAATAATCCCTTTCTTCCAGCATCTATGAAAATATAGGTGTTTGTTCCTCAGGAGAAGAAGAGTTCTGCTGTATGCTGGGTCCAAAATTAGGATGCTTTTACACTGTATTTAAACATGCCTTTATATCAAGTGGATTTTAAACTGTTCTTTATTTTAAGAATGTCTGTCTGAGAGGATTGTACTTCATACCAAATGATATAGCTGCAGTTCTGTATTTATAATACACATTTTTGAAAATTATATGCAAGTTGCTTAGTTGACTTGCTGTATGTGAGCAGCTGTTACACAACTGGAAGATGCATCCATCCATACAGCAGTTACTTCAAACTGTCACAGTTTGTTGGTGCTGAATTTCTTTGCAAATCTAAAATAGTATGCATAATCTGATTGGCCAAGTGGTGGCTGTTTTTTTTGTTACATAGGAGGGGATGCATTCAGAAAGCTCAAGGACCTTGCTGAGTAATCTTTTTTTTGTGAAATGTAATTTAAAAATACTCTATGACATTACTCCATTTCAAAAAAGGATTATTTTGATACACTTCTCTTTATATGTAATTTTTGTGGCAGCAATACGATTAAAATCTAATTACAACATACATAAATGTCACAGTTTGAAAAATAAATGGTATTGAAACAAAATTAAATATTTGAAGCAAATGCTTTTCAGTTAATTTGAGGAGCCTGTTTCCAGTTTTTAGACAGCAAAGTACTGTTAACCATACCATAAAATTACTCCTTATAAACCAGTCTAATTTTCAGGATTTTCTAGCCAAGGATAAATTGAAAAATACTGTGTTGTCTCTTCTTTCAATTCTAATAATACATTGTTTAAGTAGAACTAGAATTTATATAGCTTTGCCTTCCTAAAGGGTGCTTTTTTGAACTGATACAAATTAAATTATATTTACAATCCTTTCTATAAGGAGAGCAGCAAGCTGAGACTTTTGCATAGCATACTACACAGAGTGTATGGAATAAGACCATGCTGTCTTCAGGCAGCCACTGGCTTCACTGTAGGCAGAAAAAAGACTATCCATGAAAGATAAAAAGTAAAATATTCAGTGAAGTGCTTTTCAGATATTAAAGAATGTATGTCAAGCAGTTCCTCCTATTGAAAGCAGTTTCTAGTGTGGGAAAAGAAATCTCTCTCATGGAAAATCCTTCCTTCTTACTTAATAGCAGGTGACTGGGTTTTGTTTGTTTTTTTGTGTTTGTTTTAAAGAGATGTTATTGATCACCAACATTGATCTTTGACATTGGCAAAAAAAATCTTCCTGCCATTGGGCGAACATACTGTGGGAGTAGTCAACTTTCAAGAGCAGAAAATAAGTGATCTCGGAATTCTGTAAATGGTTCTGTTCTGAGATCTTGATGAACGTTTCCTGTGGGAGCAACAGAGACAAATAAAGGGATGCTGAGCCAAGGAGCATATCCACGGTAGTTCCCTGTAGACGTCAGAGTGGCTCCGTCTCCCAAGGAGAAGGTGCTAGAGTTTATGTGTCGATTCTGTCTTTCCAAAGGAGTATTTGGACATTAATTCTCTGGGATGAGGCAGAAACATGGGCTCTCAGCTTTGAGACTCAAGAATCTGGAAAATAAAACTTCCACTTAGTCCTGTACTGTGTGTTACTTAATATTTTCAGAATGTGCTTTCCAAAGGTATCACGTGCTCCTGCCTACAGCCACTGGATTTGGCTAAAAGTGCTGGAGGTCAAAGCTTAATTAACTTTTCTTGTATTCTGCTACACCAAGTCGTCTCTCTCTCTCTTAAGTGCCTTCACTGGTTTGTTCTTGTTTGGGGTTGGGTTTTCTTTCATACACTGTTAGAACTTTGGTGAAGCGTAGGTGCCAAGGAGGGAGGAGTGCTTATGTATTCACTGTTTAATACTGATGTATTGAAGTATTCCTTCAAATGATGAGGGTTCAGCAGGTTTTACTCCAAAAAGGTTGGAGAGGGGTGAGGGTAGGACACTGTGCTTGCAGCCGCAAAGCACCTGAGTGCCTAGAGACCGTCCCACCTTGGATAAACTCAGTGACGGTCTTTGCCTGGGCTGGGTCTGCAGAGTGCCAACCATGTCAAGTTTTCTACAGTTTCTTTTCTCTTGATTTTTCCCCTGTCAAGCGTGTTTCCTCTAAGTGGTCTTTGTGGAGTTTGCATGGTCATGTCTGTTCTATGCATGTCCAGCTATTTGCTTGGGTTGATGATGTGCTCCAGGCAATGTGATATGGCTTAATGCTCTCTATTTTAGGAGCCTATGTTTTCCATCACTGTAGCAATGTCAGTATCTGGTGAACTTTGTAGTGCACTGTTCCTCAATGCTTTTTTGTAGTCAGAAGATGTTTTACTTAATTTACAAAGAACCTCTAAGGTGATATAAGGCGCACCAATGTGCGTAAAATGTAAGAAAGGTGTGGTGAAACACACTCCAGGCCAGGTTTCTCAGATCTTAACCTAGGATATGAGGATGAGGCAGCATCCTTCTTCTGTAATCTGGTTAGAAATTAAATATTCCTGCATGAAGAATGTTTTAGTGCATGGTAGTTTGCTTTGCTTTGCTGGTAAGTGGAAACTGTTTCTAATGCAGCTTGCTCATGGCATGTCCCACCAGGGGAGCCGCATTGCATGTGATGCAGGTGCATCCCATCTCATTTGCAATTCCAAAGAAAGGAGTGCAGCTGCTTTAGGTGGAGGCAGAGAGAAGGGAGGTGCATCAAGTCTGAATTCACAGCCATCTCCCCTTTGAGAATAAACAGGAAACAGAGAAACCACATCTTAACCTTTGTCCCCTTGTCTTGCAGTGCAGCAGAAGCTACTGAGGCCAGTGGCTGTTCCCATGACTGTTTGGAGCACTCTAGGCAGCGTTTCCTGAATTCACATGCCAGTTCATACACATACACAGACCTGGGCTCCATCCACACCAGCATTTCCCATCACTGTTGCACCGCTGGAGCTCAGCCTTGGTAGCAACGAAGGAGGAGTGAGTGCAGCCTACTGGCCTTCCAGGTGGACTTGCTCTGAGCAAGTTGAGAGGGCAGTGTAGCTTCCTTGCTGCCTCAATATTAACTGCTGGCTCAAGAGATAGTCTGTTAAGAAGGAATAAGAATGCACAATTGGAAATTAAATGCAAGACATTCTGTTTGCTTTTTTGTCACGTGCAATGTATCTGTAGCCTGTCCCTAGAAAAGCATGTCTATATTACAACCTCAATTAATTATCACTTGGATGCATGCTGGTTTATTTCCTTCTATCGTTCAGTAATAATTTTGAAGTTCTTTTGATCTTTTGTTACTCTTTTCAACATGTATATCCTCCATCAAAGAGTTTTTGGGAAAACACCTGGGCTACAGCCAGGCTAATTAGCATCTTCACCGTTTAATTAATCTGCAATTTTGTGGTTCCTCAAGGATGAGCTGGCGTAATTCCCAGGGACCCAGTTGAAAACACAACTGCTAATTCACAGGTGCCTTCACCATTAAAGGTATTTGATTAAGAAACAGAGGGGACAAAGTGAACTAAGGGACATATTTTATACCCAAGGGGTGCAGACAAAACTAGCAAATTCCTGGACTGACTTTTGACTAACTACTTGGATTTCTGTGAGTGAGAGACATGGTGAAACAGAATTAATTCTAAAATATTTTAGTTCACAAGTAAGCTCATTTCAATATCCATTAAAAAAAAGACATAAACCAGTAGGTGCTGTTAGTGCTTCAAGGAGTAAAGCAAGGGATCTCTTTCCAGCTGACTGCCAGGGGTCATCTTGCCTTGCCCTGTTGCTGGCTTTCATGCTCCCCCATTGAATTAGTACCGATACCATTGTACCACCTGCACACTCAACAGCAGTACGTGGAAGGGGAAAAACAATTACAGAGTTTCACAATGGATATTTGTATAAATTATTTCCAGGCTAGTTTCAGAATATGCTTGGCTGTTCGATAACAGAGGAAATTAAAGACAAAGTTTCAGATCAGGAGTTGAAGTCTTGTTGAAAAGAGCAGAAAGCAAAGGGTGATAGAAAGTTAAATTTGAAAAGAAGATATTAATGCATATCCAGGAATTGGATTAGTTTGGTACTGTCAGCAACTTCTAGTTTTCTGCACTGTCTTTACCTCAAAGATGAGAGTTTTCCAAAGTGCACTTTGTTGGTTGATGTTGCTACAGCTGAAGACAATGGTAAAGTGCACTGTGATATTCACACAATCCTGAATACTTCTGAAATTTTCAGGTCTACACCTGTGCCCATGCAAAAGGTGATTAAATAAAGAGGTGTTTATTTGTACTCTAGCAGTGTGTACAGGAATAATATGAGCACATCTGCTGGAAAATGTTCAGAGGTCCATAGGCAGATGGACTCCAAAAACACTTGGTGAGACAGTTAAGAAGTTGTGAATCATCTTGTTTGGCAGGAAGAAATTCCAATTTTTTTTCCCCAAAGTATGTTATTTGCATGCCTAGTTAGAGCTATAGGGGCAAATGGGCTGTAATTATCTTTTTCACAAATGGTTGGATTTCATGTGCATGAGAGTTGGAAAACAGAAATAACAGAAATAGTTCAATGTTACTCTGTTTTCTAAGTGATGTAAGTTAAAACTGACATATGATTACAGTGTAGTTTTGTTGATAGGGGGAGGAAGTGGCAGCAGGACTTACATATTGATCCAGAAGTGGGTAGTTGATCATCTGCCTTGCCAAACTGTGTGCCTTCCCAGTTTCTCCATGCTGAACTAAGACAAGTTGAGGTGGGAAGAGTAGTGGAAAGGGATAGCGTTTTCATGGTGGAATATAGCTTTTGAATTTTTTCCTTTAGTCGTGTGTTCAGTCTCTTCTAGTCAACACTTTGTGGAAGGAAGCCAGTCTCTAGCTTGTCTTGCCCATCCTGTGCTTTCACATTCTTTGCTGTAGTGGTAGGGTTGGCCATATCCTGGACCAGTCTTTGTGTCCTACCAGGATGCAACCACGCTCTTGTTTAGACAGTGATTTCAAAACACAAAAGAGAAATGTATTTTAAAATGTAAATGTGCGTTGGGCTTCCAGTGCACATCTGCTAATCTGTGCAACTGTATTCACTGGCCTGATCCAGCCCTGGTTGGGCTCATAAGTGTTTTGCTGTTAACCTCTGTGGGAGCCTCCTCAGGTCTGTTTTGAGTGGCTTGCATGGGGACCCACAGAAAACTGTATACAGGCTGCCCTGTGTTGGGATGCCTAGTTGTTGACAGAATGAGACTGAGGAAATGAGCTGAAAGAATGGGATCCATTTTAAAAGACAGGAAGGAAAAAAGCAAGTACTTCAAAACATGTCCATCAGCAGTCAGATCATTTTTTGCTCCCATGATGTATTTTTTTTCTTCCATCTTTCATTTTTCTGTGTAGTCCTTAGATTGGGATTTTTCTGGGCAGGGATTTAGTGTTTGCATGTATTTTTGCAGTGTCTGCAGCAGTAGAGCCCTGATGTCACGTAGCATGTGAGAATAACAAGCAATCTGGTTTATATATTCTAAATCAAGTCAACTGAAAGAGGTAACTCCTTTCATTTTGTTAGCATGTCAGAATGGATGTTCATTCTCTATTAATGTTGAGCAACGTGGTCTAGTGGGAGGTGTCCCTGCCCATGGCAGGGGATTTGGAACTTGATGATCTTTAAGGTCCTTTCCAACTCTAACCGTTCTATGATTCTATGAACGTGCCTTATTTCAGAAGTTTTTCTGATGTGTATATGTGAATAGCTCATTCCCAAGCTTCTTAATTCCTCTGTATGATTTTACGCACCAATGATGTAAATTGTATTGCCATTGACAGCAAAACACTGAATGATATTTTTAACGACAGACCAGCAAGAATGTTAAAACATATTTTGGCACTGTGTAAAACTTTCTACGTCTTTTTCCTCACCTCCTACCCCCACTTCCTTCTTTCTGATAAAAGCATCCAGGCTATTTGTATTTCTATCTGCCTGTACCAGAAATAGAAGACATACCATTCTACACAAGTATTGATTACTTTGCCATCTGGGAGACTGAAAACTTTTCTTCACTTGTTGTCACAGTTTGATGGTGCACCAAGAACTGATACAAGACCACTGGTGACAAATTAATGAAAATATTTGCCATGTGATGCAAAGTGCTGTTTTGCTTATAAACTTACTCTCTGGTCCAGATTGTTTAAACACAATGGTGGATTAATTCTGCACCAGAAGCTAGGTCAGGTACAGTCTCTTTTCCTCCTGCTGACATACAACAGGCATGAAAAGTACAAAGGTGTCTTAAGCTCTCTTATCGTATGCTCTCATTAATTAAAAAAAAATGAGATTGTGTGCCCAGGTCTGGCGTTGGTCAGGTTTGTGTGTCTGGATGTTGCTCATGGTGATGTGTAAATGATATTGCTGCCAGCTGTACCTTTAAATGAGAAATTAGTGTTGCCAGCCTGTGCTGGGGAAGAAATTAGTGGATGCTTTCATTCTGTTCATCTTTATGATTTGAAGAGTCATTGGGAGGGATTCTCGCTTGTGGTTGAGTTCCTGCATACACCCACTTGTTATCATATAAAGTATCTGAGCTTCTGGGTTTGGCACTAGACTGTGTTTCTGAAATGGCTGGTTGCTCAAGCGATACTATATTTATGTGCGTTTTAATTTTCCATTGTAAGTTAATCTCCTCAGTACCCTAGTTGTTCCTTTGTCCTGCTGTCACCCCATACACCTGTAGAGCAGTAGAGTGTGAACGCTTTATGTGACAACTGCGTCACAGCCTTATGCTTTTAGACTGCCTCCTTGCTGCATGCCATGGTATTTTTTTTTTGTGGCCTAAAATGGTGCCAGGCTTCCTCTGCATCCTGGGTGATGCTGTGTTTGTGCTTGACATCTTTTTGGGAATGGTGCTTTGCAGCAGGGATGGCAGCAATGTGAGCTGGAAGAGCTGGCAAAAACTAAACAAGTGGCACAGGGCTGACTGAGAGAGTCCAACAGTAGAAACAGAACTGAGAGGGCAATTTTTTGTGATAAGGTGATGCTATAGAAAATGAGAACCTGGGAAACATCTGTCCGTATTGCATGTGCACTGAATGAAATGCATCAGTATGTTTAATATGTATTTCTTTATAAGGTTGATAATTTTAGATGCAATTTAGCAATGCAGAGTAGCGTAGAGACTTGCAGGCATGTATGTCATTACCTGTTACTGACTTTCCTCTTTTTAGTGGAACTGTATTAGGTTTTGCAGTAAATAAGCAATAATTTAAATGTCTGCATATTTTATTTTTAAATTCTTCTGGATTCCTTTTCCTGGCCTAAATCTTGCAGTTCTCAACAAGAAACTTGCTCTTCAACAAGGAATTTCTTCTCTTTCTATGAAGAGAGTGAGATTGTGTTGAGGCTAGTGAGTAGGCAGAAACTCTAACTTATTTTGAGACATCAGCTTTGGGAAAATGCCACTGTATGCAATTTCAGAAACTCCCAATACAGCAGATGTACTTCAGTATGTCACCAAGGGAGGAGGATTGCAATACTCTTGGCTGAAAACCCACAAGGTTTAAGGCTATCTCCTATTGAACACTTATTTTTCCTTTTAAAAATGCACTGCATCTAAACCAATGTGATGAACTTGATGATATTTCATGTTAAAAGAGGACAGCTTATCAGTCTTTATAAGGAAATTTCTCTGTTAGTGCTTTTCTCTTCAAGATCGTGCTGGGACCTTGCTAGAAGTGCCCTTCAGATACTGCCAACATGGTTTTACTAAGGGCAAATCGTGCCTGACAGATTTGGTAGATTTCTATGATGAGGTTACAGTGTTGGTGGATAAAGGAAAAACAACTGATGCCATCTCTCTGGACTTGTGCAAAGCATTTGACACTGTCCCACATGACATCATTGTCTCTAAATTGGAGAGCTATGGATTTGATGTTCAGACCAATAAAGAATTGACCAGTCACTAGTGGTGTTCCTTGGGGGTAGGTACTGGGACAAGTGCTGTTTAACATCTTTGTCAACAATGTGGACAGTGGGATTGAGTGCGCCCTCAGCAACTTTCCCAACAACACCAAGCTGTGTGTCATGGTCTCCAGGCTAGAGTGAAGGGATACCATCCAGAGGGATCTGGACAGGCTTGAAAAACAGGCCCATGCAAACCTCACGAATTTCAACAAAGCCAAGTGGAAGGTCCTGCACCTCGGTCAGCACAGTCCCAAGCACAAATGGATTGAGAGCACCCTGAGCAGAAGGACTTCAGGGTGCTGGTTGATGAGAAGCTCAACATGACCCAACAATGTGTGCCTGCAGCTCAGAAAAGCCAGATGTACACTGTGCCAGTGGATCAAGGGAGGGGATTCTGCCTCTCTGCTCTACTCTGGTGAGATCCCATCAGGAGTACTGCATGCACCTCTTGAGCCCCCAACATAAGAAGGACATGGACCTGTTAGAGTGGGTCNTGGATTCCCCATCCCTGCAGGTGTTCACGGCCAGGCTGGATGGGGCTTTGATCAACCTGGTCTGGTGGGAGGTGTCCCTGCCCATGGCAGGGGGGTTGGAACTCGATAATCTGTAAGGTCTCTTCCAACCCAAACCATTCTGTGATTCTATGGTTATATTCTGGGACTCAAGTGATCAGTGAACCCTGTATTCTCACTGTTTTGACAAGAACAGAGAGCTGCCTCAGCTGCTAGTTGTGGGCTTCCTTGGTGCTGTCTCACTCTTAAGTGAATGTGAGGTACATGCTTCTTACTTGTGCTCAAAGGTATCTGTACAAACGCTTCCTCTGCATTTCTCATAAAGCTGCCTTACACTGAAGAAATATCTACACATACTTGATGACTGTATTACCACATACCTTGTCTCAAGTCTGTACATGGAAATATGCATGTTCTGTTACTATGGCTAGAAAAGAAACTAAGAGAATTATGCTAACATAGTATAATTAAGTCATTCAATTGGGGAAAAATTCCTATTTTTGTTTAAGATGTTATTAGCTACATGGTTATAGAAAAATACTCAGCTTTTATCTCCTGTTTTGTTTTTCAGTTTGTTACTGCTTTCCTTCCTTGGGTATGATTACTGTCTCACTGTGTGTTTAGCCTTAAATCTCACTGCATTCCATTCACATAGGGCACATATTTTCTTAAACAAGTCCATGACAATGTTTACTGCAATGTGTAGACAAGAACTGTCTGGTGGTCATTATAAAAATATTACTGAACATTAGAAAGTCCTGTTTATAACTTTGTTGTTGTTATTAATGATTTGAATATGTTTGTTTTGTGTATTTATAGTTTCCCTACTGCTTTTTTAGCATATTTTGTGTAGGATTGTTCCTAGTTGCAGCTAAGTTGCAGCAAAAATCATTAAAGCTATGTGCATGGTCAGGGAAAACATCTTGTCTAATTTAAACAATTCACCTTAAAATAGAAAGATTTTCTGAAGTAAGTCTTTTGAGCAGTGAAGAAATATTTATGCTAAATGCTAGGGGCAGCTTACATAGGGGAAAAATGCCCCATTATTGCTAGCAATACTGGGGAATTGTGTTTTCCTCAAGACTTGCATTTTGGGAAGAAAGAAGTGATTTTTTTAATCCCTGCACATAGGGTTTTTTTTTTTAGAGCATGTAACTACAAATGTGGGGGCTGTTTGTAGTAGTGTGTATACAGATAATATCCTTGAGAATGCTGGATAAAACATTATTTCTTAAGCTATTATATTACTTAGCTGGTAAGTACATTTTTAGCGTACTGTAGAATGTATTATATTTATAGTAAAGGGCTATTAGGAAAGGGAAAAGATATTTATCCAGGCTATCTGTGCAAGGGTAGGGACCCATTGTGGAAGTTGTGTTCACCAGCATTATGGCCTGAATCTGGAAATCCACTAAAGGTCTTTCTGACTTCCACCTGTTTTGCTGAGGCAGGTTGCTGGTGAAGAAAATGGTGTTTCCTAAGTGGAATCAAAATGGAAGAAATTGGTTTCAGATTAAGGGCCAGTTATTTATTAAGGCATGGGGTGACTTGCAGCTGTACAGGGTTTGCACATGGTGCAAGTACCATTGTTGTCCTTGTGTCCTGTCCTATGTGCCTGGATGCCACCATGCATCAGCCGTGAGGGTTTGCTTCATCTCCTGCCCTTTTCTTCTTGCAGGGAGCCTGACCCAGTCCCTTGCTGTGATGCAAAGCTGGAGGTGGGAGCTCTTCTCCTGAGCCTGTGTGGAGCCTGGTCTTTGCTGCTCTCTAACCAGGATGTGAGGCTCAGGGGACCTGCTACTGCATGCCCATCCCAGTCAGCCCTTGAGTGCCCTAGAGAAACCTAAGGAAAACATGCATATGAAAAACCTGTTTGGTTACATTGAAATGGTGCATAGCCTATAAATCCTGTTAAAAACACAAACCTTCCTAATCTCCTGCTTGGCACTAGTGCCAGGGCAATGTTTTCATGGGTAAGTAAAGGTGCGCTTTCCATTGTGGACTCCACAGAAGTTAGTGATGTCAATCACTTACTCAGCCACAGGTGTAATGCTTTGAGAATTTGGTTCGTGGGTCTCTTAATGCCTCAGCAGCTACAGTCTCCTCTCCCCAGTCCTACTGCATGCTTTTTTC
>VZRU01013165.1:42867-57559 GCA_013398155.1 Pedionomus torquatus
AAAAAAAAAAAAAAAAAGGTGAATTTGCATACAACTTGGAACAAGACTCAGGTACTTAAAATTTGATCTAAATGTGTTTTTTTAAGCATCTTATGTAGGTATAAAGTAAAATTATAAATATGGATATAAATGTGTATATATACATATGACTATACCTATATATGTATATAAATATCTTTTGTCCTGAGCACAGACTCAGATTTTGCTAAATGAAGAAAAATTCCCTGTTGAATCTCTTATCTGAAAAACAATCATCCCTCTCTTTCTTCCCTAAATTCTAATCACCTTGTAGTATGTTTAAGAAGTTGGCTTTTTTGTGGAGAAGCTGCAGTGAAATTCGTTCTACTCATTTCATAAGTATGTCACCATAACTGAGGATTTCGTTGCCCTGTGTAAGGACTAGAGCATGGACTCACTGCTGACTGCACTGCAGGTTCTCCTTGCCGACCTCCCAGATGTGTACTTGAGTTGGTTTAAATGCTCATAAAATAGACAACTAATGGGATTTTACCACTGACCTCAGCAGTGTCTAGAGGGCTTCCAGTCAGCACCTTGTGTGAGACCTGATGGGGCTGAAGTGCGGGCTGGGGAGTGAGTGCAATAAAATGTGGAAGTGGAGAGGGAGAAAGAAGGAGGGAAATAGAGTTTGGTGACAACCAGGAATTTATAAATTGGCTTACATTGGGTTATTTGTATGTAAAAATCAGTATATGTTCTAGCATAACCACATTGCTAAATATCATGGTTTTATTACCATGGATTGTTTTAAACTATTTTTTTAAAAATTGTTTGCTTGGCAGTGTTCTTAAATGGCAAAGTTTTTGACAGGAAAATCACACAGTGGGGGATAAGGAGAGAAATTAAAATGGTTGACAGTGGGGGAGAGGAAGAGGGAAATCAGCTAAAGGAGGTTGAGTGAAAAAGAATGAATAGAAACAAGCGCTCTGGAATCTCACTAGGAAGTTGTCTCACTAGATGCGTAAATCAGGAGACTTTGAAGAGTGAGAATGTGAGGGGTACAGATTGCTCCACTTCTGCTTCTCACTTCTTTTTCCACATGGTTCTTGCTTTTAGAAACTTTTAGCAAAAATCAGTGTCGTCATGGAATAGTTTAGGTTGGCAGGGGCCTTTAACAAAGCAGTGGCTCCTGGAAGGACTCAGCTGTTCCTCCTCTGTTTTCTTGCCCAGCCTGCCTTTTTAAGCATACTGACTATTCTGTCTCTTTCCCTGCACCCAAAAAAGTTTGGGGAGTATCTTGGCTGGGGATTTTGCAACTGTTGGTAGGATGCTAAAAGGGCACCAACTCTACTTAATCCCTGTTTTCTTTGTTTTTGGTTTGGGATTTGGCTGTCTTAGGCACCATTTGAACCTTGTAGTTCAATTTTGAGAACTGCAGTTCATTTTTTTCTGCATGAGATTTCTGGTCCTGTGAGATCGCTGAAGAGACCCTGAGGTCCCATTCCTGTGAGTGTCAGGGTGGGGATGGGCCAATAAAAAGCCATGTGAACTGCAGATGATGGTTTTAGGGTTTACCATATTCAAGAGTTGAAGGAGTAGGAGTGAACTGTGGGGCACAACAGAATGCTAGACCAGGCTGAACATGGGCTTGTAATCTCCTTAGTTCAGTGCTAGTCATACCTGCCAGTCTTCTTCTTTCCATCTTTCCTGGAACCTGTCAAGAGATCCATTTTGTGTTTACAAGAGAAAAAGAAAAAGAAAAAAAGAGAAAAAGACAACACACTGGAAAGATTGAGAGACAAAACCATATCCAGTTGAGGAGAGTGAATGAAAGAAACAAAATGCAAAGCAACAAAAAGAAGGATTTTTTTTTCGTTTTTTTTTTTTTTTCCCTTGCTTTCTGTATAAAGCATATATATTACTGCCAGGCATTGTCATCCTCAGAATCAGCAACCCTGTACATCTTCAGAGAGAGTCTAGGAGGTGACAGCTGAATGCTGTTACTGTTGGGCATGTGACACAGTTAGCTGGCCATGTGTTTTTAAACATTTATAATTCCTTCCTGTTTTTCATGGCTGGTTTGGAAAGAGGGTGTTCACAAGGCCATTTATAAAGCTGCAAAAGTTTCTTTTTTCCAATAAGAAAAATCTAATCCCCAGTTTTTCTTCCAAGGAAAGACAGCTCTTTTCATTTTTTTCCCCCTAAACTTCAGGAAGGCAAGATGATGTTAATTTTTCAAAATGTTTTCTCTGCTCTCCTAGTTACAGTGCCAATGACCTACTGATGTCTGTCTAATCTATTCTGTTTGCTCTGCCAGTGGTGAAAAAGTTCTGCAAGCCACGTTTTGCACTTCAAGAGATAAAAATACTGATGCCAGATTTTTGGCAGTTTGCTGAATGTGACCAGGCAGCTACAAAACATTTTTAGTAAAATCTGCCCTTTGATTTTCGTGGTTCCACAGAAATCCATGTTTAACTGCAGATCAGTTCCAGGAACAGAACATTATGATCTTCTCTGTATAAACCAGTAGGGCTGTACTGTATTCTGCAGAAAAATCTGGTTTCAGTGTTGCTGTTTTGTTCTTTCTGATTTCCTTACCATGGTTGGTAATACTTAAAAAGGTGGGTATTTTTTTAAGATAGAAAAAAGCATGGTCCTGCTCTCTGGAGTCCGGCCTTTGTGCAGTTTTTGCTAGGTCTGTGAAATTACTAGTTTTTCTCCTTACTGTGGTTACATCTTTCACTTCTCTTTTAGTGTTCATGTGCTTTTGGTTTATAGTGAGCAGAATATATGCATTTGGAAGTGTGTCAAGACAAGCGTCTCTGTTTTGACATTGGAACTACAGGAAATGATTTTATGGTTATTGATAGCTAAAAGTGAGAGCTACATGTTAAGTGTTGTGTATTTGAGACAGTTACAAGAGTCGTGTGATAAATGGACTGCAGATCTTTCCTGTTTGTTGTCATTTTTATCTTTCACAGAATCACAGAATTGTCAGAGTTGGCAGGGGCCTCTAGAGATCATCTAGTCCAACTCCCCTGCTAAAGCAGCATTACCTAGAGCACATCACTCAGGGCTTCATCCAGGCAGGTCTTGGAAATCTCCAGGGAAGGGAATTCCACACCCTCCCTGGCCAGCCTGTTTCAGGGCTCTGTTACCCTCACCGTTTCCCTCATATTTGAATGGAACTTCCTTTGTTCCAGCTTGTGCCCATTGCCCCTTGTCCTGTCACTGGGAACTACTGAAAAGGGTCTGGCTCTATCCTCCTTCAACCCACCCATCCTTTCCTGGCAGCTTTCAATCCTGTCTTTCCCTTGTGTATGCTTTGAGAGAGGAGGAGTGATCTAGTTTGCTTTTGTTTCTCTGCTTTGCTTCATTTTCTGTCCATAATGGGTTTACAGTAGGACCCTGGGCAGGTCACTTTTCTTTTTTCTAATCTCAGGTTTTCACCTGAAACAAGGAAGCCTAGAGAGAGTGAAGTGAGAAAACAGGCACTGCAGTACTTGGATGATTGTAAATGTGGAAATACTCAGACTGGTTGTGTTGGAGAAGTCCTGGAAGGTCAGTTTGTTATAAAAGAGGCTGCTTTAAAAGCTCATTTTTAGTCTCATTTTAGGTAGGTGGTCTGAAAATTGCAAAGAGAAATAAAAGCTAAAGAAAACTTGCAGGGCTATAGTTGCAGCTAATGACTGTGGTAGTTGTGCTCTGTCCTTATTTGCTGTAGCTTTCAGAGGTCTTTATGCTGCTAGTTTTACTTTTTTCAAAACCTTTGCATGGTTCCTTGCACCTTGCAGAAGAGAGACTTAACTTGGGGTTGATCTGTCAGAGTCCTGCCAGAAGCAATCTTTGAACAACACTTAAACGTGACAGTAGTTTATTTTGGTAGATAAATTGGTAGATAAAGCATATTCTCTGTTGTTTGGAGTGTCTATGAACAACTAAATATTGAAGATTGCAGAGTAGTTGAGAGCTGCAGAAGATGTGGGAAGTAAAATCTTCCTGGGATGTGAGCCTGAACTAAGCTTAATTAAAAAGCTGTGGAGAAATCTGGAAGAAACAGCACTAGCCACTAAAACAAGCTTGTTCTTGTTTCTTGGAGTTTCCTCCACTTTTGATTTTCCGAGACATTATAATTCAAGTTAACCTCAAAAAGGAAGACAGAAAGAAAAATTAACAAGTTATAAACATGTGCTGTCTGGCTTCCCAGAACTTGTCCTCCTCTGCTTAAAATCCAAAACAAATTTGCTGAACAAAATAATCCTTCAAAAAGAGGCTCTTTTATTTCTGATGTTTAAATAAGCTCTTTTGCTTGTCTTCTGCCCAGTCTCATTTCATGCTAACATAAATAACAATCTGGGATATATCTAATGTCAAGTTACTCTTTAAATGTGAAATACAATCCAGAAATACATTGTGAAGAAAACAGTTTTAGTTTTGAGAGTGTGCATATGAACACATTTCTCAGCTTTCTTCCTCCTTGAGAGGCAGCCCTTCCCTTGAAGTCTTCCCTGAAACGTGGAAAATTGGATTTTTAATGAGATGGGTCTTTGGTGAACTTTTTTTGTGGTGCAGCCTGCCAGTGTAAGTGTAGACTCAACAACCAAGTCATTGGCGAATCTTCAGCAGGAGCAAGGTCCAAGTTAAACTTGGGTTTGCTTTCATGTGAGGCCGTGTGTGCTCTCCGTGTTGCTGGGCTCTCACAGGCCTTCGTGGAGCCGAAACCAGGAAGAGATTTTTATTGGCTCTAGCCCTTATTTCTCAAGCTTTTGCAAATAAACTCAAGGGAGCTTTTCATCAGCGTACAAGACAAAAGGCAATGAGCTTTCCATCCACGTTTGTACTGCATAACTCCAGCTAGTCTTTTGATGTGAATAGATACTGGACAAGGAGAGCATTTAGGCAAATTATCTATTTATGTACTTTGTTGGAAGTGCTTAGTGGTTGTTTCAAGAGTCAGGGCATGCCGACCGCTATCATGTGAAAGTAGTATTAATGAGCTTGTTATCCTAAACCACATCAGGTGAATGATGCGGTACAAAAGGGGAAAAAAAAATCTGCAATCAGTCATGAAGTAGAAAGGTCTGAGATAGATAGAGGAACACCGTGAAATTCTGATAGCGGGACAGTGAACTGGACAAAATGAAGTGTCCAGGACAAAGCCTGAGAAAATGCAGTGTGCGTTCCCACTGGCTCTTTGGAGGTACATTGTGTGATGACTGGGCATAGATCACGTTTTTACCTCAGCTTTGAGGCAGCTCTGAGTCCTTCTTCATCCTAGTCTCGTGGGTGTTCTCCATGGATTTTGCAGTGCTAGTATTCACAGCTGCCTCTCTTAAATTTTTAAAAGCTCCTTTAGTTTACCAAAGAAACAAGAGTGAAGTAGCACCAGTTACAAACAATTGCTTTTCAAAAGAGGTACATATGGCTAATAGCTCCTTGTAGGATAATATTCATTGAATATCACAATGATATTTATGAGAGTGCTATTCTCATCATAGCTGTTCTAGCTGCAGTTGTCAGTGTGATTTCAAAGAAAACATTAAAATAACAGCCTTAAATTTAATTTCATAATTCACATAGTAATTAGAAATATACCTGCAGAGGAATAGTAAGGAGTTAGGTATAAATTTAGATGACATGGTCTCCGCTCAGTCTGGATGGTCTGCGGTAGCACTGTGATCCCATGTGCCCTGTCTGGGGTTGGTAAAGGGGTATATCCATGTGGAAGTAAATGCAGTGGAGCATGAAACCTCCTGGACTGGCAGTCTAGCTTAGAGCAATCCAGAAAGCAGCACACACAAATTGGCTTTGCTTCTCCTGCAGCCTGCCATTACTGTAGAAAGTTTCAGTAAACTTGGGGTTCTGTGTAGGACAGCGTTTTCAGAGATGGGTAGGATGGCCTGTGGCTTTCAGCAGGGTGTCTGTGAAAGCAGCAGCTGCTCTGTGCTCATTTCCAGGCTGGTGCCCAAGAGACTGAACAAATAAGCGAACAAAAATATTGCCCCAAATTTATATTACTGTATCTCTATTCTGTATTTTTTAATTAATATTTCTAGTATATGTCTACACAGCATCCATAGGAGACACTCATTGCAGAAAAGAGGTCTCATTTGTCATCAGCTCTGCGAGTGGAAGTGTGGAGAGCACCCGCACAAGGAGTGGTGTGAACAGGAGGTTTAGGGGCTGGAGGGTCTGGGGCCAAGGGCCATTTGATCTCGTATCCAAACACAGCTGGGTTTGATACCTGCGTTCACCCGGGATTACACTTCTCTAGGAGCGCAAAATCTGCCATTTTAAACTGGTGGTGGCAGGAAGAGGCTCTGTGATGCTGAATGCTAATGGTCTTTCACTCTGTTGAAACCTGTGGCTTTATTGGTGTTGAAATGGTGGAAAACAGGCATGTTTGCAATGGAAGGCGTGCAGTGCAAGAAACTCTCCGTTCCTTCTTCCACTGCCCTGTTCCCTACCCTTTCCAAAACTGTCCCCTTGTGTGTAACATGGGATTGGAGCCTGCTGAAGGGTGCCAGTGAGTGAGAGAAGTGGGATCCACCAGATACTGTCACACATCGGGCAGTGATGATGGGCAGTGACTGCCTGCTGGGACATTATGGGATCCACTGCTGAACAGTTTAAGTCCGAAGCTGCTTGTGGAAGGCCTCAACAGATCTCTGCTCACAAAATAAGGAAATAAATGGGCCATTTCCCTAAACCAGATGCATGAATTGCACATCATAAGGAAGATCATAAAAAGTGGGTGAGGTCATCTGCCAAAATCCTGAGGATTTGGGCCTGGTTCTATGTTTTTCAGATTGATTCTTCTTTGATTTGGGAAAGGGAGAGAATCATGAGGTGGCAAAGTTTTTCTGATTTATTCCAGTATAAACTTTCATAAGAAAGGCCCAGATCTCTGGTAGAGAAATGAGGTGGTAAAAACCATGTGTGTGACATGACAAGGCATCCTGCAAGACCTGTGAGGCTGTTGCCAGCAGCAATCTGCAGAGCCACAGCATCATCGTGTGCAGGTGGAAGGTGCATTAGAGTTGGAGGGTGCTTGGTGTGTAGGATCTGGTTGGTAGCGTTTTGCTTTCAGTTGCTTTTAATTCACATTTGTGGAGTTTTCAACATGATTGTTAAGCCTGATGCAGGGTAATGCAGATATTTTGTCCAGGCAGGCTTGGCTGATTGTCTCTGTGGGAAGATGTACTCTAATTAATAAAAACAATTATGTGAAGAAGGTAGGAAAGCCATACTTGCCTATCGATCACAGAGTCTGGTGGAGAAAACCGTCTAGACCTTCCTACAGCATCTTTCCTTGTCAGAGCCTTCTCTGCAGCTCTGGGAAATGATGGCAAGCTCTGCTGGTCCTGGGGCAGAACCAAGCCAGGGGGAATCAGCTTGACCCCTGATATCAGGGGAGACTCAACCCAGAGCAAACCAGGCAGGGCATTTTTGGCAGAGCCGTTGTTCAAGCTGCTGTCATCTCACCTGTGTCCAACAATGACCCCCTGCAGCCCTATATCTGGGGTTGGTAGCTCTGCTTTCCATCCTGTGTACATCCTGTTTCCATCTGGAGAGCGGGCATTGGGCCCAGAATGGTTGTCTCTTTCTCATCTGCCTGGGAGACAGTGAGCTGCCAACCCATGGTTTAGCAGTGTTTGAGAAGAGGGAACCCACCGTCTCTGTGCCGCAGAGCTGTCCTCTGAGTATGCTGTAGAGGTGACACTGCCATTCCATGGAGACTGAAGATGCTGGTGACATTCCGCTGCTTCCTTCTGTCTTGCCACAAGCCACAGGAAAGGTCAGACAATAGACTAATATCTCAAAAACATTTTTATCATACAGATGTGTTTTGGCAAGCATTGGGTGAAAGAATTTCAGGCATTACCTTATTTATCAAAAGCGTTAGCCTTAGGTAATGCACACAAAACCCCCATTTGTTCTTTATCTTCACATCTATACCTTGGTATAAATAATTGAAAGCATTTTTTCAGTGGAAAGTAAGGTTAATATTTTCCAGCTAGAAAGCACCTTTTATCTCGTAAGCTGACAGATCTCTGTGCCAGCTGCATGCAAATGCCACCGCTTTGGAAACAAAGAGTGGCAGGTGAAAAGTGGGATGGATCATCCCACAAAATGCAAGAATAGGGCATCAAAATATTTTAAGCCAAAGACAGTAAGGCAGAGCTCTTTGTGGCAAAAAAACAGCATGAGGTCTTTCATGGTTGCATAAAGGAATTTTATAAACTAGAAAAAAGTAGTCTTTCACAAGGCCCAAACAGAGCAAATAACATGAGTGATATTCAATTAACCCTTCAGAAATAGGGGTTAAGGTCAATAATTTATTTGTGCGTTCTGACTGCCATTGACAAATTCCTGTGCAAGATCCTATTCAAGGGAGATTGTAATAAGTGGGTGAAAAGTCTAAGAGCTTGGCCAAGAAATAGAGGATAAACAGCAGGAGTACATGCTCAGGTTTTTATCACAGCAGAATTTAGTAGTTGGATTTTCAGTGTTATGTAGTAGGGCTGCTGTTAAAAAAATATTTAACAATCCTTAATTACTCATTTGTATTAGAAGGTTCTAAATGAATGCTGCTAGTTTAATGGAGGAAGCAGGCAATAACTGAGCAGTCAGTGAAAACATTTATGCAGTGTACAGAGGTCATTCAGGAAAGTAAATGTGTCTCGGCATGTAAAATATTTTAATGCCATTAAATGCATTGGCTGCGTTTCCGCATTTGAGGGTTTTGTTCAGTTCTAGTTATCCATCCCTGGACTAAACAGATGTCCACGAGGACCAATGGGAGTGTATTTCAGTTGAATATATATGTGAAAAAAAAGTCAGAATTGGTCAGTTTAGAGAAAAGATTCACAAATAGAGGTACCGCAGAAGTAAGGAAAATTTACTGTTTCTCATAAAGCAGAAAAATGGAGCAATTGCAAAAATCAAAAGGTGTGAAATTCAGCAGCCAGTGTAAAGCATACAGCTCTCTCTCTGTGTCAATTGCTTTCTGCTGGTGGAGCGCTGTCTGAAATTAAGATCTTTGCTGTATGTGTCTGAAATTAAGACTTTTATTCCAGTTAGCATTACGTACATCTGATGAGCAGGAAAACACACTTGGGTAGGGAAAATTGCTGCTTACAGAGGAAATCTTTTGTGTTGGAGACATTTCCTAACTTAAAAAATTGTCCAACAAATAGGCTCTATCCTTCCTTTTCTCTCAAACTGCGGCCACAATGAGAGGCAGGGGAATGCCCTGGACGGTGTGTAGTTGGGAAGGTGTATGTCAGTGCCCGCATTCCAGTATGCCCAGAGGATTTATCAGTGCAATTTGAACCTGACATTCCAGGGAGCAGAGATATTTTGATGTGGACGCTTAAAGCATGGATTTATATCCTCTCTGTATTTTCAGTCATCTATTGTCTGTTGTAAGTCCCTGGGGCTGCTAATTATATACATAAATCAATCAAAGTCTATGGGAGTGTCTAATATTTAAAGTGAAAGTCTAAGGCTTCCAGTGTCTGGGGTGCGTTATTCTTTTCAGGCCTAACAAAGCTGGCAGAACTTCAGTTAAGGGAAGGGCAGAACAATGGTGTGTTTCAACTGTGTTTTATGTAATTTGTGCACTTTATGAAGTGCTTGTATAATAATTATTTTATCCCTGAAAACCTGATAGATATTTTTCTAATAGGCTTTGAGTTAAATTTGCATTTGAATTGCATTATTTTCTTTCAACAAATACATTGTTATCTCCAACTGAAATGTGGATTAAGGAATCACTTGAAACATAATACAGAAGTAGCACTGCAGACCTCAGCAGCCTGAAAAATAATTGAAGTGAAGTAAGGAATGTTAACAAGCTCAAATGTCATCATCTTCCAAAAACTGACATTTAAGCTGATCCACATTCCCTTTCCTCCTTTATGTGGAATACAAAAACACATACATTGTGGGGTAACTAAAAGAAATGTTTGGTGGAGTTGGTTAAGAAAGAGTGGACATGTTATTTTTCTATTAGCTCTTGTATAGCCACATTCGAGCTTGTTTAAAAAAAAAAAAAAGTAGTTTGTGTAGTGTAAAGATGTTGGGGGAAGGGATAATGAGTTCCTACTGAATACTAATTGCCTATGAGTTGTTCAGGGAGACTGTATGAGAATGGAGGATTTGTTGTAAATTAGTCACTAGCTGTATTGTGCATTGCTCTGAGGTTAGACCAGAGCTGTAAAGGTGCCAGCTCTACAAAATCCTTACGATTCACTGTCTAACTTGGTGACTGTGTGAAGGAGAAAATACCATTCAGACTAAATATTATTGAGGTCCTCTAATGACAGTGTAATCTTTCTTTATAACACTTGAGCTTTAAGCTCATTTGAGTTAGAAAGATGGGATCAACTGATTTTGAGTGGGTTATCACTGGTTTTCCAGCTGCAACATCCTGAGGTTTGCCACAGCTGTAAATGCTGAGAAGAAGGGTATTGCTCTGTGGTAATATAGGGTGCAGCAGATTTATTAGTGCTTTAAGTTTACTGTTAATCTTTGGTTTATTCAATTCCATCCCAGCATTTTGCCTGTCTTTAATTTGAAAGTCCTTGTAAACCCCACTTTTAACATGGAAACAAAGGTTTGAAAAAGCTTGCAATAATTTGTTTACTTTTGAGACTTATTTTCTGGTTCCTTACTCGGCTCCTATTGTTTCCATTTACATCAAAATGGAAAGGTGAGTTAATGATTCATTGGCACACAGTGACCTTTCAAATAGTTTTGGACCACGATGCAACAGCTCCACTCGAAGCTCTCATACTTTAACCTCCTTGCTTCTGCCTTAATATTTGCAGCCTGATCTGTCTACATGCCTGGACGCCTGAAGAGAGCAAACATTTACAGCTTCTCCCTCCCCTGTGTTTAGTGGGCAATTTGATCCTTCTTTGTCCATTCCTTTATTTTACATCACTCTTAGACTTGACTTGCTATTGAGAACAACCAAGTGCAACTTTGGGAATCTGCTCAGTGTTTATTTAGCTCAAAAATGGATTCAGACTCTGATTCACCTTTTAATTACTCTTGGCCATCCTTACCTAAAATGAGGATTCGAAGAAGGGCATCCAAATCAGGTAGAAAAAGCTGTCTTCTTTTAAATGACTCTTGTTTAATAGCTCTGCCTTCTTTTGATTGTCTAGTTGTGTGCAGGTGACTGTAACCAGCTTGCATGAGATAGATTTTCTTTCTGTCAAATGTCTACCTCATTTTTAGTTATGCTTTTGTAAAAATCCAGTGTTGGAATTTAAGTAAGGAGAAAGTGTTTTCTCCAAATGATGTACTGGTCTTTAAAATTGATTTTATTTCCTTAGTTTCTTCTGGGGTTTTTTTGGTTGGGTTTTTTTTTTTTTCCTTCTGGTTGCGTGTGTAGCTTTCGCTGAGCAGCTTTGACACCCTGGGAGCTGCGCAGTATAGTAGCAGTTGCAGAAAACTCTCCTTCTTACAGTTGGTTTCATTTAGGAAGAATTTGGTTATTGAAATATGCCTCAACAGCTAAGAGGACTTTTTTTTTTTTTTAATTATGTACAAAAATCTTACCAGAATGAAGAGGGGAATCTTTTGCTTTCTGTAAAAGAGAGCGAAAGGGTCAGTTACTCTCTTTGGTGGCAGGGTCAGTTACTGTCTTTGCACAGCTAGACATTGTCATCCTTTGTGGAGAAGTCTTTGGGAGGTAAGCATTAAAAATGTTGG
The DNA here is from genome assembly GCA_013398155.1 of Pedionomus torquatus. NCBI lineage: Eukaryota > Metazoa > Chordata > Aves > Charadriiformes > Pedionomidae > Pedionomus > Pedionomus torquatus. Next base: position 54,553 of record VZRU01013165.1, read on the forward strand.
CAGTATTATAAAGGGGATTTTAAGGAGGCTGGAAGGCACTGACTGGCAAGTTTTATGTTAGGAACAATTAAAGCTTTAATTAGGAAAGCTAAATTTTTACCATATATAAAAGCAAAGAGATGAAGAGAAAGCATGTCAGAAAAATATAATTTGTGCTTCCTTCCATATGAAATTGCTTTTTTGTGTTTCAGAAAGGAAAAAAAAAAAGAGTAAGATCCATCAGTGTCATTAAAGTCAATGATCCAGGAGAGTCGTGTTTACACAGACTGAGACTTTGACCTAGTTTTAGAGTGAAAAACGTGTACAGTATGCACATTTTAACATGCAGAACACTTTCTGAACTTTTTACTTTTACTCGTGGGGAAATTTAGTGTTTCCCAAGTGTATGAGTTTCTGCAGTGTGGACAGACGCACATACAATTTGCAAAGAAGATGAAATGGGTTGCAGGTTGCTTGGTGTGTGTTCTTCCATCTCTCATGAGGACACATTTTATCTGTAAATGCTGTAGTTGTGCACCCATCTTCCATGGCACTGTTATTGTTATTTATTTATTTAGTTTGTTTGTTAATACGTTGTATGTTGTAAAGCACTGTATACAGATCTGATGTTTCCATGCTATAGTATTGAATCTTGTTTCCCATCACTGCTATTAGTGTATCAGCGTATGTGGCTTGTCTGCAAATATGACTGATCAGATCATGTAGGGTTGTTGGAGTAAGAAGGTGCATATTTTAGTGGTAAAATCTGAAGGCTCACTTGTGCTTGGGCAATTGAAATCCTGTCTGCCGTAGGGTGGGAGAAGTCCCTCTACAAGGGGAGAGCATGCTCATGAGTTATGCTTCTGATCTGAGTTTTTTTTTTTCCAGTAGTATCTGAATGTGGCCAGTTGATCCTGGCACACAGGTGTGGTGCAAGTACCTTGCAGCTGCATTTCCCTCATATGGGAGTTCAAGTCTCAGTGAGCAAGAGACTTCTGGTGCCTGGCAGGAAGGGATGCCACGCTTCCTCCCCACCCTGAAAGCCTTGAAATCATTGCTGTGCACCTGTGCTGGGTGCTCCAGCTGATCTGGGTAATGAAATGTCAGCCTCCTCCCTTGCTCTCCGAAGCAGCTGGTTGTTGGTTTCCTGGTCTGGGGTTGCTCCCCCTGGGAGGCAAGGGAACTGGTCCAACCTCCTGCGGCAGAATCCAAAGTGGATTTGTCTCACACCCCACTTTGCACCATACACATCCGTGATTTCAGATTTTAAGTTCCCTGTGTGCCCCAAACTCAGCTTTTGTCCCTGCTCAGGGACCTCTCAGGCTGATTGTTGGAGCCCCTGTCCTCCCACTGAACTCTTGGGGGCTAGCAGGAGCCAAGGGCTGGCTGTTTGCTGTTGGGGCCATGCATTGCAGACTCCCTCCCTCCTGCTGAGTTGCATGTGCATGGCATGATGAAAGGTTAATTAGGCTCAACAGAGAATGTGGACATAACTGTGTCTTAGTGATTGGGCTGGGGAGTCTAAATTTTACTCCTTGCTGCAAGACCCCAAATAGTGTTTACTTTGTTATTTTAAATTGGTATTTATTTTGTTATTTAATGTAAAATGGCCATAATGCAGGTCTCCCCTCCCCTTGTGCTGCATAGTCCTATCTGTTTGGAGGCATTGGCTACAGAGCCCTTTTGGAGGCTTTAACAACCTGCAGGGGTGCTGAGAATATGTTTCTGCGTAGTCTGTCCTGCTGTTCTGGGCAGGGGGAGTTACGTGCCAAGTCCATGCCGGCAGAGGCAGTGATTGAAGCCCAGCATCTTGTATCTTGGGAAAGTATTTTATCTGTTGTGCTGTTGTATAAAATGAGACACTAACTTATTTCTGGTTGTATATTCCTTTGAATAGTAGGGGGAGGGGAGGGAGGTCAGAGATTTGAATCCCATGTTGGAAGGGGCCACTTTCTTGCATCTCACGTTTAGGTGACAAAGATCAAAGTCAAGGACTGGGAACTATCTTTATCCTTAGCCTACTTTAGGACCACAACTCGAACATGATGGTATTTCTAACATCCAGATGACTGATCCTCTTGACGTAGTACATAGGAAATGCAGTGTTTTCATTTCCATTGCATATATTTAGGACAGTTAAATGTCTTTATGACAGCAGCACTTCAAAGCCTATCTCACTTTACAGTCCATGTAATGCTGTCCTTAGGTACTGAATTTTGCTGTTGTGAGTAGTTGCACTGTCTGAAGGAAGCACTAATCAGGGATGCAGATCCCTCATTGAAACTGGTTGTGTGATCCACATCTACAGACAGGCATGCCACTTTGGTCAGCCTCTCTCCAGGAGCATGTGGGCTTCCGTCTCTAAATTCAGGTCACACTTCTGGATTTAGAGGAGTGTTTCTGTAGTCCTGCACGACCCATGCACTTAGCTGTCTGTATTTTTTTGTCACTTCATATCTCTGTTACTTCCAGTTATATGTTAACTCCTGCTCAGATTGCTGGGGGTAAATGCAATGAGCTGTCTGAAAATAATTCATTGTATCTAGAGAAGGGAATTAGTAATTTCTTTCCTGGCTCTCAGCTTGGTTATGTTGATGTATTTCACTTCTCTTTTGCTGTGTGCTGTCTCACAGAATTGTTTAAGTTTTGAAGTTTTGTGGAAAAGCTGGCAATGTTACGTAATTGCTATTTTCTGACAGAGGTCATTCAAGGCTATACATTTTCTTATGCCAACACAAAGCATGTTTTGAATTATTGCTATGGTGGTCATGTGGGTTTTTTTTAAAGTTAAAGTATTTTTATAAGCTTTTGTGCCTGGTGAAATGTGCAGTCTTTGTTGTATAACTTTGAGGACAACGTTACAGAGGATGTAGAGAACTCGTGCATAGTTATTCATTGGTCAAGGTCTGTATTTTATCCATGTTTGGAGATTGTCCTTCCCAGCACTGTGTGTTTTGTTCACCTACATCTAAATAACGCATACATCTTTCCTGATGGTTTACCAGGCAGATGGCAGAGAGCCACAGGC
>VZRU01013166.1:12239-22416 GCA_013398155.1 Pedionomus torquatus
GTTTTCTTGCAAGGCTTGCGTTTTCTTTTGAAGTCACCGCATTCTGTCACCCCTTCCCAGGAGCTTGCATTCTGAGGGTGGTGATGGCCAGGGAGCAGCTGGCCAAGGAAAAGCCTCATGTGCCGAGCACTCTGTGACAAGGCAAATAAAGCTCCTTCGCTCCAGGCTTTTGTGCATCATGCAGAAGAGAAAAAAAAAATATATATAAATTTTCCACCAGTTAGCAGATGCAGACGAAGATGGTTTTCATAGGATGGTTTGGGTTGGAAAGGACCTTAAAGACCACCCAGTTCCACCCCCCCTACCCTGGGCAGGGACACCTTCCACTAGACCAAGTTGCTCAAAGCCCCACCCAACCTGGTCTTGAACCCCTCCAGGGGTGCCCCCTCTCTGGGCAACCTGTTCCAGTGTCTCACCACCCTCACGGCAAAGAATTGCTTCCTGAGATCTCAATCTCCCCTCTTTCAGTTTGAAGCCATTACCCTCATCCCATCACTACACTTTGTCTTTGTAAAAAGTTCCTGTCCATCTTTCTCCACGTTTGTTCTGAGCTGTCCCCATTCAGGTGTCACAGAGGTGCTGCTGCACAGATGGGACAGGGGTGATTTGTCACTGGGCTCCTGCAAGTTCAAGCTTCAGGGCTTAGAGGCAAACTGGACTCCCCTACTTGGTGCTCAAGACAATTCTTCATTTTAGAGAATGATGTAGAATGGTAAAATTCAGACAACAAGCTCAAAAATCTCACCCTGCTTATGGAATTAAGATCTCCTTTGGTATCTCAGTTTCCCAGCTGGGATTTCCATCCCCAGGAGGTGTTTCAGCAGCAGGCCCATGGCATGGCTTGCAAGCTGGACTAGAAGCATGTGTGTCCTCCAAAAGCAGTGTGTTAGGGGAAGCTGTGTAATGAAAAGAGAAATTGCAAGGTGGTGATGGCAGGAGGGGAACCCTGAAAACACAGAAAATGGGAAAAATGTTTCTAAGCTAGAAGAAAACGTAGAGTCATCCAGTTACGGTCTGGCATCTCCTCTTCTGCTGGTCCAGCAGGAGCGGCAGCACGTCTCTGAGGGGTGGGCACATTTGGTTGAGGTAACGTGCCAAGCACTTTGGGTTCATGATGGGTTAAGAGCGGGTGGATGAGCAGCTCCCCCCGCTCCGCTGGTCTGGGGGAATTCATTACGCCCAGGAAGCTTGATCACGTCGGGGTTTGAAACGATGCTAAAAAGGCTTCATGGGGTTTCCTGGTGATTGTCCCCCATCGTTCCAGATCAGCTGAATGCACAGAAAGCCCCTCATAGCTACAGAGCTTTAAACTCTGCTTCGGGTCATCTGGAAGTGGAAATCTCTTTTCTTTCTGCCTCTTCCAGCCTCTGTGGCCATATGCTGAGTTTGGCTGTCAGAATCCAATCACCACTGCTGGTTCCTGAAGCAGAAGAGACTCTAATTTATTCTCCCTTCTGTATCCAGGCAAAGAGCTGCTTGCGACACAAGCTGAGTTAGAATTAGGCTTATTCATATTTCCATTTTGCTGAGCAGAAGCCTAACGTTCCTTAGGTTTGATCTTGCAAAATGCTGGTTGCTTTGGCCCCGGTCCATGCCTGGAAATCATGCATGGTAACTCATAGCATGTCTGGGGGACGTTTGCAACGTACATATAAATGCTGAAAAATACATGATGCGTTGCTAAGAAGAAGCAGCTTTTTTCCAGTGCCTGTGCTGGGTCAAAACCTGAGCAGGAGCTGAGTCCAACTGAGGAAGGACTGTGCCCATGAGCAGCACTGTGCTTGTGGAAGGAGGAGCTCCAAAGGCCATCATGTAGCGGTGAGGAAAGAGGAAGGAAGGTGTTTACCACTGTTGATGCTAATGAGCTTATGCAATTTCATCTGAAACTGGGGCTCTTTTGTAGTGACACAACAAGGAAAAGTGGTGCCAGCCCAACAGGATGGGGAGATGTGTTTGGTCCTTCTGGTCTCTCCAGGTCCTCATCTTCTGTGTGCGGCACTTCTGCTGATGGAGCCATGTTTAATGGCAAGAGGCATCGTCTCTTTGCAGTTCAGCTGTTCACTGGGCCTCTTAGATTTGGCTTTTCTGGATGCTCTGGTGGGACAGGAGAGAAGAAAGCAGCGAGGAAATTAGAGGGGGAAGGAGCTCATTAGCAAACAGAGGGCTTCTGCTCTCTCCTTTCTTCTAAAGCCTGATGGATGCCTCAAATAGGAGCAGAAAATCACAAAGCAGTTCTGGGAGAGCTGTTAATGCCTTGGAGTTAGGCTGGGATCCTGCTGTCCCGCAGCTGAACTGTGGCATCGCGGAGCATGGACCTGCAAATGAATATTCCCCTGCTCCACTGTGCTGGTTCAGCTGAGCTGAGTGTGTCAGCAGGCAGCACCCAGAGTTTAATATTTATAACCTGTTTTGACCAGTAATATATTCAGCCTATATTTAAGCCACTTGCCGCTGCATGGAGGGATATCTCATGTCTCTGAGCCCCACGGAAAGCTCCTGGAGGCAGCTGGAAGAGCTTTGCAGCTGGTGTCCACGCTTGAAGGAGAAGGTTCCCAGCCTTGCTTTGGTTTTCCAGCAGCTGGGAGGACACCCAGGGCTGGGAACGGGGGGATATTGCATGGTTCACGGGGTAGGAGAGGACATGGCATCGAGTTATGGATATGGGATGGCTGGGAATGGCATGGGCTTGGCCAGGGTGGGCTCAGCTGTATTCACCTAACTTTCCTCTGGTTTAGGTTGTCTTGGAAAATGCTTTCGCTGTTGCTTTAGGAGGAAATTCCTCTGGCAGCAGTTCTCAGCCACAGGTCAGTTTATTTGCACAAAGAAGGATTCAGATAATGAGAAAACACCATTGTGAGCCCAAATAAGCACCAAATCAAGTTTTTAAAGCAGGAAATCACTTTCCAGCAAACAAACTAGTTAAAATGCAGGTTCTAATGAGAGACCAGAAGCAAAATCTATAGCAAGAGGAGCTGAAACCTGTCTTGTTTGGATTATGTGATTAGAAGTTTTACTATTTTCAGTGTCACTAATCTGAAAAAGTAAGCAATGTCAGCAGAAAATTAGTCAATGTGGGAGGAAAATTTAGTGAGCATTCTGGGTTTTATTTCTGCATTGGAAATCAGTTGTTAGCTGAACAACACACAGGGAAATTCAAGCAGTTGATGTTTCACTTCTGCTGCACGCAGAGCTGGTAGAAATCAGTGGCTTTTTGGAAAGGAATTTGCGTGGGACATGACAGCAGTTCCTTTCACATGAATCCTAATGTCCAAATACAGATTTTTTCTTTATATAATTGAAATTCTGGGGGCCTGAGCATTGTTCATAATTAAGTATGTGAAAGAGAAGTGGCTGGTAATGAGGAGGCTTTACCTCATGTCTCCAAACAAGCCTCACCTAGATGAGATTTATGCCTACACAGGTCTTTACAAGCGCCCGTGCATTATTTGAAATGTAAATAACATATCCCTGACTGTTCAGATAGCTAACGGCAGGCTGAGAGCAGTCTATGAGATGCCCAAATTTGGGACTGAGCCAGAAGATGTGGGCGCAGGTCTCTTGGCTTTCTGTCTCATGCCGTCCCACATGGCGTGCAGGCATGGGCAAGATTTTTGGAGGTTGCTTTCCAAACACAAAGTCACCCCTTTTTCACCTCCATGTAACCTATGTAGCAGCTGGTGTGAGTGAGTTGAACCAATTTTGGGGAGAACCCACACAACGGGAACAGATTTAACCTAGAATCATAGAATGGTTAGAGTTGGAAAGGACCTTAAAGATCATTGAGTCCCAGTCCCCCTGCCATGGGCAGGGACACCTCCCACCACACCAGGTTGCTCCAAGCCCCATCCAGCCTGGCCTTGAACCCCTCCAGGGATGGGGCAGCCACAGCTTCTCTGGGCGACCTGGGCCAGAGCCTCACCACCCTCACAGCAAATAATTTCCTTCTGGTATCCAATCTAAATCTCCCCTTTTCCAGTTTAAAACCATTACCCCTTGTCCTGTCACTGCCCTTCCTGACCAAGAGTCCCTCTCCTGCTCTCCTGGAGCTCCCTTCAGATCCTGGAAGGTTCCTAGAAGGTCTCTCTGGAGCCTTCTCTTCTCCAGGCTGAACAGCCCCAGCTCCCTCAGCCTGTCCTCACAGCAGAGGTGCTCCATTGCTCTAATCATCTTGGTGGCCCTCTGCTGGACCCGTTCCACCAGGTCCATGTCCTTTCTCTGTTGAGGACTCCAGAGCTGGACACAGGACTCCAGGTGGGGTCTCACCTGAAATGCAATAATAGGTTAGGATGGGTTTTGAGATCAGAGATCCTGATTCATATTTATATTTAATTCATTCCAATCCCCATAACAACATAAAACAGCCTTAAAATGACTGTGAATTATCAAATTCTTCCCTTATTGCCCCAGAGGTCTCTGAGGACAAGCGCTGTGAGAGGCTGTGTTGAGCAAAGGCTAAAGAAGAGCTAGGGGATTTAGGTTTTATCGTGGAAATAGCATTTCAATGCATCACCCCGAATGACCTGCTGCTGAAGGGTCAGTGATTTCCTCAGCAAACCTCAGGAACAGGTGAAAGAGTGGGCAGGGCTTGGAGCATCATTCAGCCGGACTTTTTAAAATAGCAGCCCCCGTAATAGGATTAAGCGGGGGCCAACCAATGAGGGCAGAGGCTTGAAGGGATTATGGGAGGCATGCGAGAGGAAGGATTAGCGGGAGATACAACCCAAAGGGAAGGCAGGAGAGAGCACTGGGTGCTAAGGGCAAGTGGAGCCACACGCCGGGCAGGCTTGAGGTTAGTTCACCTCTCCACCTCCACTCTAGGAGTGCCTGGACTGACCCTCTCCATCCAGGAAAACTGTGCTGTGCCTCAAGAGGTCCCATTGTCGCTTGGACACCAGCTCGTGCCCGACACTGGTACTGACATGGTTCGGGACTCCTGGAACTGGTGGCTGCTGGGAGCACAGACAGGTGCATGCACCAAAAATGTGCTGTTTAAGGCCACTTCTCTTCTCCTTTGCAGTCTGGTAGCCATGGAGCGAGCGGTGTCTCAACTGCTCTCAGCTTTCTCATCCCAAAATGTCCCAACAGATGTGACAGCAAATTCAGACACTAAAAATAGTTATCTGAGTGTGGCCCCAGATTCGTGGTTTTATTTCTCATTTTTCCTTCTGAAAAAAGGAATCAGTTAGTGTGCCTGCTCCCCACGTGATACTTTTACAAAACTGGGTGGAAGATATCTTTTCATAGAATCACAGAACGTTGGAAGAGACCTTAAAGATCATCTTGGTTCAACCCCCTGCCCTGGGCAGGGACATGTCCCACCAGACCAGGCGGCTCAAAGCCCTGGCCTTGAACCCCTCCAGGGATGGGGAAGGCACAGCTTCTCTGGGCAGCCTGGACCAGGGTCTCACCACCCTCGCTGAGTTTTAAACCATTATCTCTCATCCTATCTCTCTTTCTCCAGCCGACCTTCATGAAATAGTGATGTCCATAGTGGAATAATCTCAGAGCTGTGAATCTCAGAGCTGATGTGCGTGTGTCCTACCTGCTGCATAGGCTGAGCTTTAATATCACCGTCTTGTTGGCTTCAGTGGTTTAAGCTGGGTGAGATCTGAGCTCTACACCATCAGCCCTCATCAGACTTTTCACCATAGAAACACGAGGCCACGAGGCTGTGTGACTTGAGACACCATCAAATAGTCTTTGTTTCCTGTAGAAGATGGAGGCTTGCGCTTTTGGGAACCCAACAGCAGAAGTCAAGGGCCTTTTTCAAACTTAAGGACTTTTTGAAGTTTCCTGGCTTTTTAACTTGAAATATAGCTTCCAGTAAGCAGAAATCCCACTGCTTTTAACTCGCATCCTTCCCACTAAGTTGGGGACAGTGTTCTTCTTTCCCATGCCTCTGAAGACCCTCACCAGTGTCCCCAGGGCTGTCAGGGCAGCCTGACTGCACCCCTCTGCCCCCAACCTGCACNATAATAAATAATAAATAAAAAAATAAAAAAAGAAATAAAAAGTTGCTGCCTCTGGCATGCACCTCTTCACCTCTCTTTTCCCCGGAGAAGGCACTTGAGACACTTCCTCACTGCCAAGAGGCCACAGCTCTCCAAAGACTGCTGGTTACCACGACCTGCTGTCATTAACAGCGCTGCTTGTTGCTGTTCTGGCTGGTAATTGATGGCTGCTCCAGCCCTGGACTGCACATTCGGGGGTCACCGCAGGCACAGCGCGAAGCATTTTATTTATTTATTTATTTATTTTTTTAAAAAACCTATTTCATCTTTGGGCCTCTTCCTCAGTCTGCCCTTTGATGTTTTCCCAATGTCGCTGTTTCCAATGGAAAACGAAATGGTTGCATTTACAAAAAACCTCAGGATGTGGATGCAGGTGTAGTGGCAATTTATATGGAATAATTCCTAAGTTTTTACATATTTTTGTGTGTGTGTGGTGTGCCATCAGTCTAAAGCATGGCTGGAGGCCAGAATTGTGTCTGCTTCCAAAAACTTGCACTTTTCTGCATATAATGTGCAGTAAACACACCCTGTGTGGGCATCAAATGATTATATATTTCTAATTCCCCGGGCAATTCGAATGATTATATATTTCTAATTCCCTGGGCAACCTGGTCTAGTTGGGGGTGTCCCTGCAATTGCGGGGAGCTCAGACTAGATGACCTTTGGAGGTCCCTTCCAGCCTGGAGGATTCTATGATTCTATAATTGATGTGGGCTCTTGGGCCATTCAGAAGTTGGACTTGTACTACAAACCAAGAGTTCAGGTCTCCACTGGAGAGAAGGGTTCACCTCCAGAGGGCAGTTTTTCTTACCTCCCACAGGGTGGGATGAGCTGCCCTCTGGCAATGCCTGTCTTCTGCACCGGAGAGCTCCATGGATATTGGTTTCAAACTGGAAGAAGGGAGATTGAGATGAGATCTCATGATTCTTCCCTGTGATGGTGGTGAGACCCTGGCCCACGCTGCCCAGAGAAGCTGTGGATGACCTATCCCTGGAGGGGTTCAAGACCAGGTTGGAGGGGGCTTGGAGCAACCTGGTGTGGTGGGAGGTGCAGGGGGTGGGACTGGACGATCTTTAAGGTCTCTTCCAACCCAAACCATTCTGTGATTCATTCCAAAGGAGGATCTTTGACAACCACCAGCTTCTTAGGTCATGAGTAATTTCTTTTTAGCCATCTAAAGGAAAGCTCAGAACACACCCATGAGGCTTCTTGGTAACGTTGGGGAAACCCCAGAAAAGCCCTTTATCACCAGGTGCTGCAGAGCTGCTATGGGCATGGAGCAAACACCCAAGGCATCCTGCAGACCATCAGTCAGCTGTGCTGTTCTCCAGGTGAGAAGGTTTGAGCATGAAGGGAGCTGACTCTTGAGCTCCTTTGAGTAAATCCATGATCTCTCGTGCACTGAGCTATCCCTGTGTCATCCTCCTGGGCAGCCGCAGAGACAGCTTTAGGGGTCTGCTGAGGTCACGCCCCAATATCCTGGGTAACCTTCATGAGTGATGGAGAAATGCTCGTGCGGCTTGGGAAATAGCTGCAAGGGGCAGTTACCTTAGTTTAGGATGCGTATCTCAATTCCAACCTCACCTCATGCACAGTGTGAGCAAGACTGACTCAGCCAAAGTGCTGTCACTAAGATTACATTTATTATATATATATATGTGCAAGATTAATGACCTGAGGCAAATATCCACGGAAAATATTTATTTTGGTAAAAAACCCATCAACTCTTCAATGAAGAGGCTGAGGAAAAAAAGAAGTGGGAGCTGTATGGGAAAAAAAAAAAAAACCCAAACCAATCTCTTTCTTGTGTTGTAAATAAAGCATTGAATACCCTTTGAAATAAATGGTATAGATTTATCTATTTTTATGTTTGCTTCCTTTTAAAATTTCTCAGGAAATATGTCTTGGAGCATTTCTGACAGGCTCTGAAGATCAACTTAGCCAAACAAAGCACAAGTCAGCCACGTATAGAGACAGGGGAAATGGCAGGATTCCTTCATCTAGACCCTAATTTTTAATTTTTCAGCTAATCCCATCCAGACTCCTGTGCCGACCCATTAATATAAAACGTGACTTTCATTCTGCTTTTGGATAGGAGCTGAGTATCACTGCAGGAAGCAGAGACTACCCTTTGATAGCAGACACAACAACTTATGTTCCTCCTAACACATTTTTAACATCTCACGCAAAGTCACTTATTCCAACTGTTTCCCGCAAGCCCACTCCTCCCTCTTAGATGCAGTCAGGAGTCCCGAGATGAGGTATCCAAACCAAACCTTGTAATGCTGATGAGTTGTGGGAGGTGAAGATGAAGTAGAGTCATACCCACATGAGGTTCTCTGTGGAGATAGGTGCTGGATCTGCTGCTCCTCAGAGCCTCAGCTGCTCCATCACTTTTTGGGACAAAAGGGCCTCCTAAAGGAAAGAGCTCTATGGGGGAACATTGATATCCTTCCTAAGGATGCATTGAAAAAATGTCAATTTGAGGGAAGTGAAGAGGAAAGGAGTTCCAGGAGGAGACCATCAGCTTGTGGAAGCTCCTGATCCATTGACTCTCATCTCTGGATGTCCTGAATACAGCCAATATTGGGAGCAGGGCCATACACACCTATCATGGCCATACACTCTATCCTGGCCCTGCTCATGGCAAGGAAAAAAGGGTTTCTGGACCATGTGGGTCTCCAGCTGCCGGGCTGGGTTGAGGACCACTGGCAGCCCCTACAGCCTGTGACTGCGCTGAATTTCAGAGAGTGATTTCCCTAAGTGCTTGTCATCTGTGGCTGCATTTTCTTTGCAGACTATTAGATAGGGAGGGTCTGTAACATATAATAAGAGCTTGATGAAGGCTGAGGGGCTGTCACGTTTTTACTGCTCTCATTTAAATTTAATTTAAGCATTACTGCATGACCCGTAAGCAAAAAGCTCCAGTCGAGGCTGCTTCTTGTTTCGCCTGAGTTGGAGTTTTAGGCAGAGAGGTGCCAAGAGGCCCTGGGTGGCTGGTGAGGTTGCCAAGGTTGGTGAAGCCCTGCCAGATCAAGAGCCTCCCGTTGCTGCTGACACGTGGGTGACCACACGCGCCCGGGCTGAGATGCTTATCGGTAGATACCGTTAAAGCCGGCTACCCTGTAATCTTCTTGGCAACTGTGGGCTGGGGGGCATGAAATGTCACGCAACCCTTCACCCCGCCAGAGGAGACGCATCTACACGTTGGCTGACCGTGGATGCGGCTGGTGAGCCTTCGTGGTACGCTGCGGGTCACTTCTGGAGGCAGAGCCATGGAAAAATGCTGAGGACTCTTGTTTTGAACGCTGCTGCTGTCCCTTGTTGGCCAAAGAGTTCTGCTTTGCATCTGCAAATGCTATCCCATGTTCAGAAAGCGGAATGATGATTTCCACCGTATCTACCTTGCTTAAGACCCCACAGAGGTGGCCTGTCCTGCTCCACACTAGGTACAGACCCTCACCCAAATCTTGGAGGCTTCTTAACTCTTATGCTACAGATTTACAGGTAAAACTGCCCAAGGTCTGATCTCTTCCACTACTGCTAAAGAGCAGCAATACACTTGATGTGGCTAGGAGCCTCCCCTGAAATCAGAATTTCATTTCTTCCCCCTCCCAAATAATCCTGAGGCACCCCAGACGCACACAACAGTGCAATCTAAGTGGACGGAGGTGACCCAAATTCTGTAGTATAGTGACTTTGGCTACCAGCTACCCCTTTACTGGTAAGTTTGTGCCTAAACCCTAACTCTGGGAGCCAACTGGCAGAGTCACGCCACGTCCATGTTACCAGAGTCCCCCAAACCAGGTGGACACATCCCAGCTGCTTTTTTTGGGACTGGTGCTTGCGTTGAGCAAGCCCATCTGCTGCCAGCCTGAGATCTACCAGTGCAGAGGTGGAGTCTGACTTTTCCACCTGCATCTTGCAGGTACCATCCCTGAATTCCTGCCCCGTCCCCCACGGCTGGGATTTGAGTCTCTCTGACTCAAAGACCTCTTAGAATCACAGAATGGTTAGAGTTGGAAAGGACCTTGAAGACCATCGTGTTCCAACCCCCCTGCCCTGGGCAGGGACTCCTCCCACCACACCAGGTTGCTCCAAGCCACATCCAGCCTGGCCTTGAACCCCTCCAGGGATGGGGCAGCCACAGCTTCTCTGGGCAACCT
>VZRU01013166.1:34119-67709 GCA_013398155.1 Pedionomus torquatus
CCTCCCTTCCTTCCTCCCTTCCTTCCTCTTTCTCCATCTACAAACGACAACCCTCCCAGCAGAGAGGACTCCAGGCAGCAAAGAGAAGGGCTCCCTCCAACCTCTAGCCGGGATGTGGGAGGAGCTCTCGCCCAGCAGGTAGCTCTTGCAGGTAGGTTTTTGCACTGGACAGTTTGTTAAACGCCTACAAAAGGCCTTTTCAAACGTGCTGGAGAGTCAATGTTTTTTTTTCCTGCTCATTTGGTGCTAGGCTAATGTTGTGCAACAGCAGAATAGGCCATTTGCAATTGTAATGCCGAGCAGTCAAGCACAGGCATGTTAGCATCCATTGCTGGCTGCGGCCGGGCAGATTGGCAGCTGCCACTTTAGGTATCCTCCTTAAAGCCTATTAAATTGATCGCTCTTCGGAGTTTTAAATCTTTCCTGCAGCGTCACGTTCATGCCTACCGGTTGCTCTGCTGAGATTAATTGGCCTGTCTTTGTGGGATCTTAAACTTTGAGCCAAGCCATAGGCAGCAGTGCCACCTTCACAAAGTCTGCTGGAAGGACCTTTGTAATAAAGAAATGAACTAATTTTGCTACGGATTCCTATCGTTGACCTCTCTTCGTGCAGCCATCAAAAGAGGTTCAGGACATCTCCATTGACAGTAGATCCAGAGCTTCAACAAAACTCCAAGCCGGAGCGCCAAATTCAGAGCCAAGTTGATGGGAATCAAAGTTTGAGCCAAGAAAACAAAGTGTGAGGAAAAAAAGATGGTGGAGGAGTAATTTTTGGTTGGGCTAGATGATCTTAAAAGGTCCCTTCCAACCTAGGTGGTTCTGTGATTCTATAAGTGCCCGTGGCACCAGACTGGCAGAGGAAAAGCGCCTCACGGTTTTCTACAAGGCTTTCCCAACTTTAAATGTATCCCAGGTGGAGATCCACCCATACCTGGCAGCTCTGTGGGATATGGCCTGTGGGTGTTTCTCCTTGGGTCAAGTGGGCCTACTCTGGTCTACAGCTGGCTGCTCCAGAACACCTTGTCCCATTTCTTGCCACAACTGGAATTCTGACCTACGTGTATTTTTCTTGCCGATACAATATAATAATGCCCTTAAAAGGACTTCTTTGTATTCTCTGGACTTCCAACCTTTACGTTTCTGGTGCTCATTAAACTTTTTAAGAACCACGGTTACATATTGTCTCATTCCCCAGCAAAGGGAATTTGTTGTCTCTCCGTTTTTCTCGCTCTGCTTCGCTGAAAGTGGAAACTTGCTGGGCTCTCAGGAGGTTTACAAGGGGTCGCCCTGGCCCTGTGGCTTGGAGAGGCGATGGAAGGGCTTTGCAGCCCCAGCCAAAGCTCCTGTGCTGCTCGTTGAGGGGACGGCACTTGGATTTATTGTCCTGTGCAAACTGCTTGGCAGGAGCGCTACTTCTCCTCCACCAGGATGGTGGGAGGCACATCGTCTTCCTCTCCGTGTAGCTGCTGGCGAAGCCGTGGAATTAATGTGGCCATATGGAAGTAGGCTGCAGATCTTGACTACCTAACATGCTCCAGGTTCCAAAACCATGCTCCTGACACAACGCGACCAGAGGCTACTCCAAACCCCAGGGCTTGTGGCAAAAAAGCCAACTTTGGTTCCTCCACATCGACCAAAGCACCCTTAGGTGTGAAAGATAGAGGTCTCTAGCAATTTATACCTGCTGGTGTTCTGGCCCAGGAAAGATCGTGGAAGACATTTTATTTTCTGTTTATTCATCCCGACTCAAAGTGAATCAGCTTCTGAGCTCACACCATGTGACGGTGGTGGTGGCGCATGTGTTTTCTGTGCCAACAGAGAGAGTATCCAGGCAACTAGACCAGATAGCAAAATCTTGTCAGATTTTTCCCACCCTGTATTTTGTCTGTCTCATGGCCCTTATTACCACTGAATTTAGGACCCATGGATCTCTAATGAACTTAATCTCATGGCTGCCTTTTGTAGGAAGGACGATGCCACCAGGGTGCAGATGGAGACTGGAGATAGGGAGAGCTGTGTAGGAAACCTGGCTGGAGTAGGGATTGAAGTGGGAGGTCCCAGATCATCAACTAGTAACAGAGACCCTTGTTTAGAGGTGGGAACAGTTCTGAGTGTGAAGGGTTCAAGCCAAGAAAAGGAAATTTAACAACAAGGTGGTGGTGTCTTACTGGAGTGTAGAAGAATTTGGGCTGGAAGGGACCTTAGGAGGTCTCTGGTCCAACCTTCTCCTCACAGCAGGTCGACCCTGGGTTTCAAGCAGGCTCCTCATCCAGTTGGGTCTTGAAAATGTCCAAGGACAGGGATAATCCCTCTTCACTGTTTGTGCCCTTTGCCTTTCTAGTCCCAGTAACAACGTATGGATCTCTCTGAGTTAGGACCTAATCTACCCATTGTAGGCACCCTATCTACACCCAAATTTTGCTCCTGTCCTGAAACATATCAACTTGTTCCCTGCTCAGGGTGGAGAGGCAGGTACTCTGAAGACCTCTGCAAGAAGATCCATAGATTCTCTGTGCTTGTTACCCATCCCTGGGCAGGAAAACCAGATCAATTCACCTGTCATTGTAATTCCTCTCCTGCGCGTGAGAAGCAAAGACCAAATCCTACGGCTTTAACTTTTCGTGCTTATCCTTTTTGTTCCTGCCTTTTGTTCAGCACTTCATTGTCAAGAGGAGAAATTGAGGAAGACAGGCATCATTTCTTGTATGACCAAACACCCAGAATGAAAATGGAATACCTGACTCGTTTCCACACCCCCCCCGAGATCATTAGGAATGTAGAAGACAGTCACAGGCACTGTCCTGGCGAAACGGTGGCTGGATGCTGAACTCAATTAGACTTCACCTAATTGTGGAATTTCGAGACCTGAGAATTATTTGTCATGTTGCAGAGATCCAGCTCCCTCTCTGGCCCCTATTAGGGAAAGACTGAAGTTCCTTCTATTTTAAGTTTAAAAAAAGTGTTGTTGATGACCCAACAATCACAAAACGATTCCTGGGGGAGAAATCAGGAAAATCATACGCGTTTTTAATTCCTTGCTATTTCAGTCTAATGTCCTCAGGTTTTATTTCTTTAGCAATTCTTCTTAAATGCACTTATTCCAAAGCCTATGTCCTAATTAAAAAGCGCGGTGCCCTGAAATGAGAGACGGCATGCGTGAGTGTCCTAAATAAAGAGAAATAAATAAATAAAGGGCCTGTTAAATTTTCTACATCATGTCCATGACGAGGAAGCATCCCCCTCGTCTTTTTTTTTTTTTTTTTTTTTNACTGTTCCAGCACAATGAACTGGAAAGAATGGTAATATTTTTAATTTCCTCTCTTGGGCAGGAGTAGTTGCTTTACCATATTAATGTCTGCGTGGGTAATACACCGACTTCTGCCTGACATGAAACGGGACTTTATCTTGGATTTTGTAGGTGTGTCAGGACAGAGTCTGATGACTCGGGGACACAATACTCATGCTGCAAATTCTAATGAGTCTTCCAGAGACGGCCCGTGGAGCGTCTTTCCAAGAGACCTGGAGAGAACCACTCAAAATTCCCCAAGGCAGCCTGGCCACCTTTAGTTATAAATCCAGGCACTTGGCCCATCAATCCACGGTTGTCCCTATCTGGTAGCAAAAATATGAATTTGCAGTAAGTTTCCAGGTGTAATTCAGCTTTCATGAGCTGGACCATGAGCCCAAGATGCTGTTTTTCTCTAGAACAGTTTATAGAGAACTGAAAGTCATACTAATGAGTTAGAAATCAGACGTTAGACCAGTTCTCATTGACCCTGCAACTGGGCAGGAGCGAAAGGGGAGAAGCAAAAAGGGCTCCAAAGTTTGCAAGGGAACCTGCTCATTCTCTCAAGCCTTTCATTTTCCTACTTAAATTTATTTTGCTAATAATCTTACTGAAGAAAAGCAAGAATAACAACAAAATCAATAACCCATTTCTCTTTTCCAAAGAGTTTGCTGCGTGGTCCCGTCTGATGCACGTGCTGTTTCTTATAGCACTGAAAGGGCCGGGTCTAATTCTTCTCTCTGCACTTTGTCTTTTCGAAGTTGAGGGTAAAACCAGCTCGGATTTTAGTTTATATGCAGGAAGCCACATTGTGAGTAACACGCTACAATTTTCCAGCCCCCCCCATGGACACATTATGTTTGATCTTTCTTTGTTATACTTAAAAAAAATAATAAATAAAATGAAGATTTATCCAAGGAATTATTTTGCTGCCCAACAAGGTTTCAGGGGAGGAGAAAAAAATGGAAGAGCACTGCATCCACACAAGCCAGGGTGAGGGATTTGTGGCAAGGTCCCAAAGGAAGAGTTGCCCACCCAGGTGGACCCCATGCTCCTGTGTCGCTTCCATGCAAAAGCTCGGATGCAGCAAGGACAGCGATGCATTGGGGTGAACCCCCCAAATCCTCAACTGAAGCCCCCCCCAAACAGAGAGGATAAATGACAACCAGGATCCAGGGCGGGAGCTCGGGCTGGCGATTGCTCCAATGTTTCCCATGTGTTTTCTGCTGCTGCGGGAATAAAGACAAGGAAAAGGGGAGAATAAAGTTGAATTTGGGTGGGGATTTTTGCTACCAAAGAGCAATGATGAGACAACAGGAGAGCATGCACTTGTGAAAGGCTGTTCTGGAGCAAAAGTAGGTTGGTGCCCATGAAGAGGACTGAAAGAAATAGGCTTTGTTTGGTGGAGGAAGATTTAGGCTAGATATCAGGAAAGCCGTTCCAGCCTAAAAGTGGAAGAAGACCTTTTCCAAGAAGGTCTGGAAAAAAAATATAAAACGCATCAGTATGACTGTGACCTCTTCAACAAGAGCATTTTGGGCTTGAACAGGGAACTTCACACACCTAACACAACTCATGCCACATTTCATACAAGTCCTAGATCAAGGTGATCGCCATCCTGTGTTTTTGTGTCAGTGTGTGGCCTGTGGAAGGTCTCTGAGAGCCCTTGTTGGGTTGAAGGGATGAGTCAAACACCTGCCAGGAGCAGACTGAGACCACTTCATCCCACCTCAGTGCAAAGGCAGGCTGAGTGCTGGCTGGGAGAGCCTCCAGAGGTCTGTCCGTCCGTCCGTCCGTCCGTCCATCCATCCATCCATCCATCCATCCATCCATCCATCCATCCATCCATCCATCCATCCGTGCCTTTGGCTCCCAGCCCTGGGAGCAGCACCGAGGGTTCTCCCCTGCCACCCGGCCGAGGCACAAAGCTCGGGAGATCTAACAGGAGCACGCAGGAGGGGGCACGGCTGCGAGCATAAATGATCAAAGGGCAGAGCAGGCTGATGTGCATAAAGACGCTGTGATACAGCAGAAGAGATCCCCTCTAGCCCTCGCCGATGCTAATGCATATATTTACCTCCTGATTGACTTCATAATTAATTGACTACGCGGGGCAGACCCTTCTCTCACTTCCCTTGTTCTAAACAGGGCTACAGAAGCCTGCAGAGTGGCAGGGGAGCAAAACCGCGCCACACGAGGGATGAACGAGACCTTTTGTCTTTATTTTCTCTGAAAGTACATAAAAGCCATAAGGAGCCCGCAAAGAGGGAAAAAATGTATTTATTTCAATCCCCAAACTGCAGGAGGAGAAAGTCAGCCTCCAGAAGGGCTTCGGCAGTAGTTGGAAAGAAGAAGGGCTTGTATTTTTGACTCTAAGGTGGATATGTTTTTAAATAAAATATGGCAGAAAAGTAAAGGGAAATTAATACTTCCATCCCAACCAGAACAAGGAGAAGAAGCATTTGTTATGCAAATCTTTTCATTATTGCAAATCCCGAGTGCTGATAAGAGATAAGCGTTGTTCTAGTAGCTTTATTTCAAGTAGCTCCTGCACAGAGGCCGGTACGTGATTCTATTGCTGCGAAAGAAAGACACAAACACACAACATTTTCCCTGTACATTTATTTCTGTTACTGGAACATGAATTCTGGAGCCTCCCTGAAAAGGCGTTTGGTCCATTGAGGGCTTGTTCATTTTACTGCTTTGTTTTCTGCTAAGGTGACATCTGCTCCTGAATGACCTTAGCATCTTTTCTCTCCGCAGCCTGGCCCGGGTGGCCGTCCCTTTTATGCGCATACATTAATGTTCGGGTGAATCGCAGCTTCATGAGGTCTGTTCTTTATCCTTTTCATTTCCACTAATCCCAGAGTCTGCGGGGAAACAAAGGGCTGGATCCTTGCGGTGTAAACGGCCAGACCCGACTGTAGGGATTTACGTCCGCCACGGCGCCGCACTGGTTATCTCCAAAACCCATTCCCCTCTTCACCAGCTCCACCATCAAATTCCTTCTCCCTCTTGATAATTTATTGCTTGGGTATTTTTTATTTTATTTTATTTTTTTTTTTAATTTTTGGTCTGCTTAGGAGGCAGCTGTAAAATTTCCTTGCAGGGCTGGGTGTCCGGAGCAGCCCCCATCCTGGATAACCCCTGTCGGACACGTCCCCGCTGTAGCACGAGGGAGGTTGTTGTTGGGTGGGAGGGTTGATACCACCGGAATGGTGTGGGATGCCGCTTTCCTCCCCAGCGCTGCATCAGGCTCCTCCATATTTCAGCAGCCCCCGGTGCAGGATCTGCCCCCGACCATTCCTGCCTCCCGTGGAAATCAATGAGCTTTGCTCAGCCGAGATACAGCTATCTGCCTGCCTGGCTATTAAATTACTTTTTCCACGTGACAACGGAGCTTCCAAAGTTTGCAGTATAATTTCACTCTCCGTATGCAGCTCTTCGAGCCATTTTTCCCCCCCCTCTCCCATTGTTTCACCACCCTCTCCCCGTTCAGAGCCTCGGTGTTGCAAGGAACGTTGCCTTTGCCCCATCTCCCTTTGTCTGGCATCTTTGTTTTTCGCATCGCCACCGAATGAAATCAATTTTATAACCGATTTCTCTGACCTGGCACCAGAATGACATGCCTACGGTTTCTGCCACAAATTCTCCTTGCTGTCTGTAATAAGTTACTTAACCATTCCATTATTTCATGCCAGATCCCGGTGGGTTTTAGCTGCACAAGACATTTTTTCTGATGAAATTGGCACCAGCTTTTAAAAAATCCAAATCAATTATATCTCCTGGGCCCCGCTCAAGACTTTAAAAGAGGTTAGATAGGCAGGGTCTTCATTTTACACATCTGGGTGGAAAATGCAGAGGCATTTCCCCCCCTCCCACCCTCCGCCTGCACGTACAGGCGGCTCACATCATTGTTTCTTCCATAAAATTGTTTCTCGTTGGGAGAGTCGGGAGCTCACTCAGGGAGGAAATTTGGCTGGTATATATGGCAGGGCTCCAATGGCTTTAATGAATGCAATGTTGATCACTTGAACAACAGGATCAGCAATATGGCAGGGATGCGATAGCCCTTTTTTTCCCAGTCCTGGTTACAAAGTACCAGATAACACCGTCGTGTCAGAGGGCAGCTCCCACCACAGGGGAAGAATTATGGTCTGGGTGTTAGGTCTGGTTTCTTCTCCCACCTTCTCCCCTGTAAGACTTTGTCCCTGGAGCTGGTCCAATTGATTTTTTTTTTTTTTTTCCATTCAAAGTCATGTTGAAATCCAATACTACCTATCCTGGCAACTTTTCTGGTGAGGGAACGATAAATCCCAAAGAACTTTTTAAACAACAATTTCCCTAGACTTCTCAATCTTCTCAACCAAGTCTTACTTTAATGATTTTCTAAATGAATACTGAAATGTTCCTTTATGAAAAGGAAAATAAAATTGACTGCCTCTCTTCTTTGAGGTCACATCATTATGCAAAAAAACCCCCACATGTGCACAACTTCCCACCTTTTTAAAAAATCAAACCTAAATTTGACTTGTTCTAAGTACCTAATGGGAGCTGCAATTTCTTGCTAATTATATAATTACTCCAGATTGTTATGTAGCGCTGGCAATTAAACACTCGAAATACTTTTAGCTTGAAGAAAGTCCTTGCGTAATTCCAGCGGCTCTGTGCGAGCGAAGCTGCCTTGGCTGCTGCTCCCTTTTCCCCCGTGACTTCACGCCCGCAGCCGCCAACGGTGAATTGGCAGAGCCCGGCCAACCTTGATGCATCACTCCATAGCACCTGAAGGCCAAGCTGGGTGTTAACGTAAGGGCTTAACATGAAAAAAATACCTTATTTCTACAAACAGGTTGAGGGGAGACTTTCTCACTCTCCAACTCCCTGAGAGGAGGTTGTAGCAAAGAGGGGATGTTGGTCTCTTCTCCCAAGGAACAGGTGATGGGACAAGAGGAAACGGCCTCAAGCTGTGCCGGGGGAGGTTTAGGATGCATATTAGGAAAAAAATTTCTTCCCTGAAAGGATTGTCAAGCCTTGGAAGAGGCTGTCCAGGCAAGTGGTGGAGTCATCCATGCCTGGAAGTATTTAAAAGATGGGCAGTCGTGGTTCTGAGGGACATGGGTTAGTGGTAGACTTGGCAATGCTGGGTTAACAGTTGAACTTAATGATCTTAAAGGTCTCTTCCAATCAAAATGATTCTATGATTCTACATGGATGTATTATACACACACATGCACATATATATGTATTATATTCTGGTTTTAGAAGCCTTTTTCTTTTTAGAGGCTAGCAGAGCCATGCCCAAAGGAACATCCCTGCATCACAGTCCCCCAGGGGACCTCCCTGTCACACTGTCTGACGTGGTCTCAGTCCTGGGACTTCCCAGTGTCTGTTTTCAGGGCAAATGTCTGCCTAGACCCAAAAAAGGAGTGCATTTCATGGTGTGGCGTAGCCCAATTGCTCTTCACCACCTCCTTCTGCATGTCTGGACCAGGGCCCCACAGTTACACGTGTCTGACCAACACGGAAAGAAAAATGTCCTTGTACCCAACATCTCAGTGTAACGTCCCTTGACACCTATTGCTTTTTATTCATGTGACAGTTCCCCCTCTGAAGTCTCCACAGTCTCTACTCTCTATGGCAAGACACTCAAAAGATGCACTGCTCATCAATCCTGTGCTTTAATTCTTTCCTTCATAGCAGCAATGATAATTATAATGAAGCCTGGAGTGGTCCCATCTGGTGGTGGGGTCCCACCAGTGGTTACATCTGGTCCCAGAGTGGTGGGGACCAGCGAGCAGTGATGTTGACCCTAAGGCTGCTTTGCTTCAGAAGCTTTGCCAAATCCCATCCTCCCCACGCCACCATCATGTGAATTTACTGCCTCCCTCCTCCGGGAGGCTAAAACTCAGCCAACCCCTTTCTGGGCCTGGAGACTAGACCAGTGTCCCCACCTTTGGAAAGTGTCTTGGTCTGAGGACCCTTGAAGCTCACCCTTGAAGCTCACCCTTGAAGCCTTGATGTGATGCTCTCCCTTATGCAATGCAGGGACCACGAGGTTTTAAGCAGGTAGCTGGAGACCTTCCATCCCAAGCTCATTGCATTGATGGAAATATTTGGCTTGGCTTGGCTACAGCAGATTTTGGGTTAGTCCCTGGATGACACATATGGGTATATGTGTACATGTGTATGTACACACCACTATACAGTATATATATTTCTCTATACCACTGATCATTCCAGGGCTCTGTCTTGCTGACCTGGTGCAAATAAAACCCTCACTGGTGTAGACATGGTTTTTACTTGCATGAAAGCCAACAAGTTTGCTAGAAAGCATTTCCATCCAAGCCCAGGTGACCTGGAACCGATACTTCTGCCATGGAGATGATCTCAGGTGGTCTGTTTTGACTTGACAGACAAAAGGGAAAAAAAAAAAAAAAAGGAAAAAAAAAAAAAAAGAGGAAAAAAAAAAAAAAGAAAATAAATAAAAGAAAATCCAACCTCTTTCATTTTCCTTGCCCCTCCTAAGCCGGGGGCAGTCCTCTGTTTAGTCATTCCTGGGGCTGAAACCAGCATGGAATGCTAAATGGATTAATTAGTACTACATCACTCTAAATTTAGACAGCTTCCTTTCAGAATTAGATTTCTTCAGGTTTATGCCATTACATTTCTTAAATGTACATTCTCAATCACATTAGCAATTATGAATACATCACATTTATTTTCTTTTTGAAACATGTGGCTGTTGTACCTTAGGATATAAAATACACACGCTGTCCTCCCCAGGCAGAAATGCGAGGTCACGGCTACTCACGATGCTATTGCAAATCTCACCATTTTAAAGATAATCCCGAGATGCCTCCCCAGGAACTAGCAAGTATCTCCTTGAAGGAGAAAACCAACTCTCCTTTTCCCTGCAAGTTTTTTATCTCCTGGAGGTTTAGAGACCTTCTTGAAGAAAATGGAGCACCTGCAAAAAAACAGGAGGCGAATCAAAACGTTTGCTTGCCATTCAAACAAAACCTCTCTTTACCATAGTCATGCAATTCTGGGAACTAATCTCATGATTTTGGAAGGTAACATTGATGAAAATGATACATATTGATAGAACAAGCAAAGGATCATACAAAAACTCCCACAGGGAAGGATCCTGGAGCAAGCACATCATCCAAGAGCAATGTTAGGGCAGTTTCTGTGCCTATGGCATAAGCTTTGCCATTCTGGTCTTGCACTGGAGGGTTTTTCTCCGCTCTCCACTGGATGTGAAGACAACGGTGGACACCAGGAATCACAGAATCACCTAGGTTGGAAAGGACCTTTTAAGATCCTCTAGTCCAACCAATGGAAAAAAAAAATATCCAAAAAACCCAACAACCATAAACACCACCCCACACCACCCAACACTAAGCCATATCCCTGAGCACCAAGTCAACTTCTCTCTTGAATCCCTCCAGGGATGGTGCCTCAACCCCCTCCCTGGGCAGCCCATTCCAATACCTGACAACCCTTTCAGGAAAGAAAGATTTCCTAATATCCAACCTGAACTTCCCCTGGTGCAACTTGAAGCCATCGCCCCTTGTCCTGTCATCTGTAACTTGGGAGAAGAGACCAACCCCCGCCTCTCTGCAGCCTCCTTTCAGGGAGTTGTAGAGAGTGAGAAGGTCTCCCCTCAGCCTCCTCTTCCTCAGGCTGAAATAGAATAGATGTGTTAATGCTACAGTCAAGCTAAAAGGCACGTCAGGCCTCCACTGGAAACTCCCCTGAAGAGTTGGGAGAATTTTGTGTACAAAACAAACTTTTTCAGAAGCGTTCAGCATCTGGCTCCCCACGTGGAAGCAGATTTTCAAACCAGGCAGGGGTACATCAAACACAAGGCAGAACATCTGAACTTGTTGAGCTCTCCTGGTGGATCTGGCCACGGCCATGGTCATTCTATTGATGTAAATGGGTTATTCTGTAGAAAACCTGGCGATTAAAAGAAATAGCGGCAGAAACTTATCGAGAACCTGGAAAACTAGTGGAGAAAGTGAGGGTAGGCAGCAATATATTCAAAATACACTGGGGACTATTTCACATTCCCTGGTATTACAGAAAGTGCAAACCGAAACCATAGCTGTTAGCCTGGTGCAAGACCAAGCCTATGGTGTTGATTTGGAGATGTGGTAGGAGATATGGTGAGCAGCAAATCAGTTTGAGGTGTTGCAGGAGTGAGAAAATTCAAAGGGGATTTCGGGCAAAAGGGAACTTAAACATTTTTGAGGGAGCAGGAGCATCAACAGCAGTGAATGGAGCAAGAGTGAAGAATGTCCGAGATCTGCACAGGCAGCAGGAGAACTAAACCTGATGCAAATAAAATGCCAAGGCAATTCACTGAGAAGGAGGTTTGTGCTTTAAGGAGCTCATTTTTACCAGTTCGTAAATTAATAGCGACTGAGAGACACAAATGCTTCACAACTGGTGACAATAAAGTTAGAAAAGGGAAAAACAAGAGCTCAGCAGCCCTTTGAGAGACAGCCAGCACGGGCATATCCTGCCTGAGTAATCTGGTGGGCATCCAGGATGGAGGGACGGCATCAGTGGACAAGGGGAGGTCCCTGGACGTCATCTACCCACAGTTCAGTGAAGTCTTTGGTGTGGTGACCCACAATGTTCTTCCCTCTACCTTACCCATTAACGGCAGCAGTTTATTAACCCCTGCTAAACACTGCCCTGAGGTAGACTGGAAAAGGCATCTAAGCCCTCAGAAGCCTGGTGGGGTGTGAAAAGGTCCAGGACCCTGTGACAGCCCCAGGTTGGGAAGACGGTGCTTGAGTCCTGCCTGGAGCCACTTCTCCTGCTTCTCCCAGGGGAAAGGGGACAGAGGAGTCCCCCCCAGGACTGCCTGCACCGCTGCTGCTGACTCAGCCCTGAGGATGGCGTGGTGCCCTTCAGAGCCTGGGCCATCGGAGCCTTCTGCACCCTGCGGGCGCCATGCCCTGGTGCCCCACGGTTCCCCACCCCATGCAGGCACAGACAGGTTCTGAATAAAAGATTTTTAATGAAGAAATGGACAATAAGCATTAAATATAATAAAACATGAACAACCCTGACCCCCAACCTGCCAAACACCCGCCAATCCCACATTCATTTAATCTAAAACGACATATAGTAACAACTTATACATATATTTATATCTAATAAAACAACCTTACCCCGGCNTGTAGTTTCAATAGATGGTTCAGGAAGGAGCCATTCTGCTGCTTCTTTGGAGATGTCCCAGCCTGATGGTCTCCTGGGACTGAGTTCTGCAGCGTGATGGTACCAGCGCTGACATTGGCCCTCAGGCTTCTTCCAGATGTTGCGATGCCTGAGGGCAACCTACTCCATGGGCACATCAGTGCCCACGGAGAGGTCCATTCCTGGGGAGGTGTCCTCTTCCATAGGAACATCAGTGCCCACGGAGAGGTCCATTCCCGGGGAGGTGTCCTCCTCCATGGGCACATCTGTGCCCAAGGAGAGGTCCACTCCTGGAGTGGTGTCCTCCTCCATAGGCACGTCTGTGCCCAAGGAGAGGTCAAATCCCGGGGAGGTGTCCTCCTCCATGGGCACGTCTGTGCCCAGGGAGAGGTCCACAACCAGGGTGGTGTCCTCCATGGGCACGTCTGTGCCCAGGGAGAGGTCCACAACCAGGGTGGTGTCCTCCATGGACACATCTGTGTCCATGGAGAGGTCAAATGCTGGGAACTTGGCCACATTCTTCAGGACATCAGGTCCTGAGGAGCTGCCACTTCCCAGGGTTAGTGGCAGTCCTGGATGTGCTGGAGCCACCTCTTCTTGGCCATTAAATGGTGTCCCCTGTGGGGCCCATTGCTGTGCCCAGGCCGGTGGGAGCCAGCAGATCTGGTTTCCCAACACGGCAGGGCCTGGGGAAGGGCCACCATGGCGCATTGCAAAGGCTGGTGTAGTCAGCAGCCTGGAGCTCATCTTCACCACAGATGAGGTGATGTTTTATCACAGCAGCTGGTTGCAGGGGTTTTCCGACCTGTGTGTGTGAGAGGGAGATGGAGTTGGCTGGGTGTTTGGGTCCGTCTCCTGGGGCTGCACAGTGGGGAGGGCAAATGGCAGAGATGGCCCCACGGCACCGGGAAATCCTCTGGAAATTGTATTCACTGGGCAGGACTGGCCCAGGCGACAGCAGACTTGAGCCCCTGTGCCACAACTGGCAGGGGACAGGGGCACTGGGCATCCTGGAGGTGCCCAGGAGAGAGGGTAGAGGGGAGCAAGGGGTGCCAGATGTGGTGGTGGGGACGTGAGGGTGAAGGTGCCAGGGCAGATGGGGGTGCTGTACCTGCTGCGGGTGGCTGGGGTGCAGGCAAGGGCTGCTGCTCCTGCCCAGGCAGCTGGCAGTTGGTGGCTGCTGGAAGAGAGAGATGAGCAAATGCTGGAGGTGCCATCCCCAGCTGGGGCAGGAGGGATGGAGCAGCAGAAGGGACTCAGCAGGAGGAGGGAGAAGTCCAACAGGAGGAAGGGCTCTGCATTTCCCCAAAGAGCCTCCCTGGGCTGCTGGCATCAGGGGCAGTGCTCACCTCTGGCTTTGCAGGTTTTGGAGATCAATTATGGGTTCCCCAGTGGCAGGGGCAGCAAGTAGACCCAGGGACCACAGGGTTAGTAGTGGTACCCACAGGAACCCTCTCGGGAGCATCTGCTGCCTTGGGAGGACCCAGCAAACTGCAGTGGGTGCTTGTGTTTGACGGTCACCCGGATAGGAATGTTGGGGCTCCCAGGGTTCTGTCCCCACCCCCAACAGCTTGGCCAGCTCTTCATGGCAGGCAGAGGCTTCAGACCAGAGGTACCAGGAGAGATACAGCCAGTGCCACCATGCCTAGGAGGAAACCAGTACCGAGTGGTGACCCTCCAGGGTTCCTACTGGGAGCAATACTGACCAGGTGTCAGGGTTTGAGAAGCCCCATAACAGTTTAGGGTCATTCAAGCAATTCTTGGCTCCTGAGGATCCCTCCCCACGTGGAAAGGGGAATAATGGAAAGCGAGGAACCAATGGGCTTCAAAGAGAAGTAGATTCAATAGGAGAAAACTAACTAATTAACAGTAATACTGAAGAAGCAGTATTCACCCCCATATTAATAGGAGATGCCCAGGAATGATGCTCAGCCAATTCCATCAGCAGGAAGCTGGGCACTCCCAACAGGGGACAACTCATTTCGGACCCCTCCAGAGCAATGTTGTTGTGAGGAACAGTTCTGGATCTCCAGGACAAGGAGTTTTCTGGACCACCGCCATCAAAGGAGATAGAGAACTAGGCAGCAAACTTCTTTGATGTCTTCTGAAGCTGCTGTTCATGGCACGTAATGATACTGCTGTTTGGTGCCCCTCAAATGCCCATGCCTTTCTACTCATCTAAATCTAGATTGAACATTGTATAAAATACAGAGATGGGGTTGATCAAAGGATTTGGGGATGTTCTTCTTAGGCCCTTTGGATACTGGGATCGTATCAATGACCTGGGAAAATAGCAGCTTCCAGATTTTGCCTAAGAACAGGAAGGACCAGCAAGGCTTAGTTATTTGGACCAATGCAGAAGCTCTTGCCCTGCTTTCTCTCCCCTAACCTAAGGCCTTAACAACATGCTACGGGTGGGATTATCTCCTCCTATGAGACACTGCAGAAGGAATTCATACTGAGCAGCCAGTAATTTAACATCGTTCGTCAGCGGGCAGTCAGCGCCAAAAATGAGTGTTGCTTTTTGAGTAAATACGTTGTCCTTGGACTTCTGTAAAGCATTTAAATTAGCACCATATAACGCTACAATGTCAATGAAATCTCCTTTTAATGGATTCGGTACAGGGAGATCTCACAATACAGTCTGCAGAGGAGCATCGCTGTCAAAAGGAGGGATGTTTATGAAAGTTTCACGTGGATCAAAACAAGGTCTGACACCTTCCCACATTTTTATTAGTCACTGAGAAATAAATATAGAAGCCCTGCTGATGAGCGTCCCAGGTATCCCTTAGATTTACTGCAGAACGGTAAATCACATCAAGGAAGGGACAGCTGTTCTTATTGTACCCTAATCCATACTTAAATATCCTAGGAACAAAAAAACCCACAAGATGAACCTACAAAAAGGTGAATGGCTCTTGGAAAGCGGTGGCTCTGGAGACGTGTTAGGGTTTTAGCAGACGGTGAGTGAGCAGGGGCTGTTATGGGATGTACTGCTGGGACAAAGCACAAATGTGATGCTTGGAGGCACAAAGAAGGGAGGGCTGAAGGGATGGGCTTCTCCCAGTCCCTCTGCAAGCAGGAAACTCTTTGGGAGAAGCAGAGATCTTCCTTGCCACCATCACGTTGCTGCTCCATTGCAAGGCTCAGTTTTGAGCGCAAGCAGCAATCATGACCGTCTTTTTTGGTACCATTTATAGAGCATAAGGCAGAGGGATTGCCAACTTGGGGTTACATGAGATTTCCAGGAAACACAGTGTGTTAATGGCCTTGGGTGTATTTTCGGTGCAAAGGCATTTCACAGAATTGTAGAATGGTTTGGGTTGAAATGGGACCTTTAAAGGCCATGTAGGCCAACTCCCTTGGAATAAGCAGGGACATCTTTAACGAGATCAGGTTGCTCAGAGCCCAGTCCAACATGAGCTGGAATGTTTCCAGTGATGAGGCATCCACCACCTCTCTGGGCAACCTGGGCCAGAATTCCACCAGCCTCAGTGTAAACAATTTCTTCCTTGTATCTAGTCGGTATCTCTCCTCTTTTAGTTTAAAACCATCACCTCTTGTCCTGTCACATCAGGACTTGTGAAAAAGTTTGTCCACATCTTTCATAGAAGCCCTTTTTAGGTTCTGAAGGGCTGCAGAAAGGTCTCTTCTCCAGGCAGAACCCCTGTAACTCAGCCTGTCCTCCCAGCAGAGGGGCTCCAGCCCTCCCAGCATCTCCGTGGCCTCCTCTGGCCCTGCTTCAGCAGGTCCATGTCTCTCCTGTGCTGAGGCCCCAGAGCTGGAGGCAGCACTGGACGGGGGGGTCTCCCCAGAGGGGAGCAGAGGGGCAGAATCCTCCCCCTTGCCCTGCTGGTCACGCTGCTGGGGACGCAGCCCATGATGTGGGGAACTTTCTGGGCTGCCCAGGGCATGTTTCTGTTTCATGTTGAGCTTCTCACCCACCAATACCCCCAAGTCCTTCTCCTTAGGGTTGCTTTCCATCCATTCTCTGCCCAGCCTGGATTTGTGCTTGGGATTGGCTCAGCCCATGTGCAAGACCTTATACTTGGTCTTGTTGAACCTCACAAAGTTCACACAGGCCCACTTCTTGAGCTTGTCCAGGTTCCTCTGGATGGCATCGTGTCCCTCAGGTGTGTCAATAGCACCACTCAGTTTATTGTCATCCACGAGCTTGCTGAGGGTGTCCTCTGTCCTGCTGTCCACTTAGGTCCCAGTATGGATACCACCTGTCACTGGTCCAGATGATCTGGACACCGAACTGTTGACCATTGCCCTCTGCATGTGACTGCCCAACCAATCCACTGAAGAGTCCACCCATCAAATTTGTACCTCTCCAATTTAGAAAGGAGGATTTTGTGAGAGACGTATTTATACAGATATCTGTGTCAGTTCTCCATGGCACACCCCAGATTTCCTGGTGCAATGTCCCCACTCCACAGCCTCAGTCCCCTCAGGGCTTTTGTGTTTGGCTCTCTCCCCTAATATTATGATGCAGAACCTCTCCCAGCTGAGCTGGGTCTCAGAAGCCCCTCCCTGAGTTTGTCTTCACTCAAAATGCCTTGAAGAGGATGAAGAAAGAGGTGTCTTGCTGCAGGGAGACAGTGGATTTTGGAAAGAGGACAGAACTGGAGAAGCCTATTCATGTGACACCTCAGCATCCAGCAGTCCCATGTCTTTATTTTCATGACAATTTTATCGGGATGGGGAGGCGGGAGAGGTGAGCCACCTTCTATAGGCAGGAAAATGAGGCACTAAAAGGGAGACTCACAAAGGGATCTGGGTAGATCTCTCAGGTCCAAGGGTTGCATTAGCTGTGCCATTCCTGAATCTGTTTCATCGGGGTCCCAACTGGGTTGATGTATAACCTAGGAGGTAGCTGATGCTTAGAGATGTTTAATTAGTAACATTTGCACTCCCCAGCATGTGAGTGGCCCCTATTAAACACTGTATTTAACAGCGCCAGGGCTGCCATTAGGCAATGAACCTGTCATGGTTCACGTTTTAGGTTTCCTCCATCAATCCCATCTCTGAGGTTCAATCTGGTAGGAAGGTTTTAGCAAGTCAGGACCAGCACAAAACAGACCAATGGAGGACTGGGTGTTCTTGGTGGATTCTGGGAACGGGCCTCTCTGGCAGGATGCTGGATACCAGGGTTTTATACCTTCCTTGATCTGAAGGGTTTGAGCCCCCACCTCTCTGCGAAGTTCCTAGGCTGTGATCCCAGAACAGGGTGTAGGTGTGTTATCTTCCTTCAGTGGAAGCTTTTCAGTTTTACTTGGTATTTAAATAATAATTGTACCAGAGGCAGGAAGAGGAAATGTGACCCCTTAACCTGACTCTGAAAGGGGGAGGCTCAGGTTATGCCCACAGTGTTGGGCTGGAAGGGCAGTGTGAAATAGTCAGCATGTTCCTTGGCATAGGTTCGGTCTGCAGCAGCAAACACTGACCCAAACCATCTCCAGACACAACAGAGGGTATAGCATGAACCAGGGGTCATTCCCAGTGAGCTGTGTGGACACAGCCACACTTGTTTTGGGACAGTGAGCTTATCTGTACCGCTTGGCCTCAGGGCAAAGGGCCATTCTCTTGCCTTCACTAAACTCTGTTTAATTTGTTCGTGTGAATGAAAGTGAGGGATTAATTTATGGAGCAAGGTCTGGGTCACAGGTTTCTCGATGAACATATGGCACATTAGAGA
Source organism: Pedionomus torquatus (assembly GCA_013398155.1). Lineage (NCBI taxonomy): Eukaryota > Metazoa > Chordata > Aves > Charadriiformes > Pedionomidae > Pedionomus > Pedionomus torquatus. The sequence continues at coordinate 52,320 of VZRU01013166.1, forward strand.
CCCATCTCTACAGCTTCAGCTGGAGGAGATAAAAGCATCCCCGTCCCTGAGAAGTGTCTAGAGTGGAGTCAGAGGGAAGGAAACGAGAGGACAAACCTGCTCCGGGCAGGAAAGGTCTTGCTTGTCCATCCCATTTATTGTGAATGCTCTGATGGGTGGATGTGTTGTAATAGCACTTGAAAATAAAATACCTTTGTTTTTCTTGAAAGCAAAGCTTGGAGCATCTGGAGTAGGTGCAGAACTGTGAAACCTGTAAGAAGGAAGGTCCTTCTAAATTACATGCAGTAACAAGTGCCGTCGCGATGCCACAGACAAGGCTGCAGGAGCTGATCCTGCCCATCCCAGCTACGCCCCACTGCAGCTCTCAGAAGACACAGCACGTTAAAGTGCTGAGACAGCTCTTCCTCACAGCTTTACGGTATTGACACACATGAAGCCTCCTTGGAAATTCTGCTTCTGATCCTAGAAATTGTAGTCCACCGTCTGTGGTCAAAGGAGGTTGTGGTCTGCAAGGCAATGAGTTCGGTGTGTGCGTCCCAGCCACGTGTTTCACATCTCCTCTGTGATAAAAGTGATAAAACTGCTGAAGGAAGTATACACGGATGTGAGTACACATATATATTTATACACATACTTGCCCATATTTTTACATGACTGTAAGTAAACCCATCTATAGAAACCCACTTTCACCCCCCAAAATCATTGCACCTTTAAAGTAATTTCACAATGAAGAGCAAACAGGGAGCTGTGCCTTTTTCATAGTATTTATTACAGCATAAAACCTCAGGATGCAGCAACTTTGCCGTGGCTTTGCCAGGGTTATACCAGCTTTGCAACTAAGGTGAAGAAACGGAGCCCAACACCCTCTTGAGAACCATGCATGTCACACAGTAAATGTACCCACAACACTCTGTTTTTTCCAGTCTCGCACTTGCTGGTTGATATCTTGCATTTTGGGCTAGTCTTTCTGGTCAACCTTAGCAAGGGTCAAAACCTTGTTTGCCACTTGAGATTTAATTTTCCGTCTTTTTCTTACATCAGTGAGTGAATCTTTGATGTTCTCTCTGCCAGGCATTGTGCCTTTCTGCGGCTTTATGTCTGGCTTGATTGTACTATCCTGTGAACACAACTGTCTTGAAACAGAATAACATTGATGCACAGACTGTCAGTCAGAGACAAGTCAGTCTTGTTCTTCTTTTAATCATGTGGGCTTTCCCCTTTCCGATTCTTGGTGACTTTCCTTCTACAGGAAATGAGTAGGATCTTCTGGCTCTGCCTATTACAACGTTTTACCACGTGTGTTCTCTTTTGTTCCTAATTTCTCTTCAAAAGTGACTGCCAGGGTTGCTTTTCCCATGTTAACGCCAGTGAAAAAAGTAGATTTTTATTTCTCCTCCAGAAGCTTGTGACAGATCTTGAAACCTGTACTCATTGCACAGTTAAGCACTGTAGTATGTACTGTTTCAGGCACTGATTAATTTTGTTTATCCTCTCAATGTCCCTTGCCTTCCCAAGACAAAGGATAATGCGTGCTTGTCCCCGCTTCATCGATGCGGTGTTTAAAGATTGATACACACCCAAGAGTGAGTATTGCCCAATTCCTCTCACAGAGAATTGATACTCACCCAAGAAAGAGTCATTGTGAAGCCCCCAAACCCACTCATGGCTCCAGCACCCACCTCGGGGGGGTTTCACCCCAAGATCTTCTCCCCTCACTGGTTGCTTGTGTGGCACTAACCAAAAAGCCACCCCAAACGAGGGCACACGGTGTTATCTGCAACACTTTGCATGGCTGTAAGGTTTTAGCAGCTCATCATCTTGCCACTGCCAGTAAGTGCACACATCACGGTGATAATCAAGGTAGAATTCTGCTTTTAATTATGCCCTTTGCAACACGTTGAAATCAGCAGCATCGCTCAGCCCCGTCTGAATGCTCAAATGAGAAAGCTGGAAAAAGGTAAGCGAGAGGAGTTTAGTAAAACTTTCCTGTTCTGATGGAGGTTGAGGAATTGAGTCTGGTTTTATGGAACTCTTGCTGAAGGCAAAATTTGGTCTTCTTGCTCTCTTTTCTTGCCTTTTCTAATTAAATTTTTATCTTTTTGTTCCACAGGACGTGCTGGTTTAAAAAAAAAAAAAAAAGAATAAATGTCAGAACTACTAAAAGCCAACTTTGAAACCCAAGCAATAATTCATTTAAAATCATCATCAAACCAATGCCTCTCCCTAGTGTTCTCCATAAACTCCTCAAAAATTAGGTGTTTCAACAAGAGCAGTTAATTATCCAGACATAATGTGGAGCAAGACATTTATAAAATCCCCTAACGGCTGATCCAATGATCAGAGAATCACACAGCATTTGCAATTAAACATAGAAATACTCTGGATTTCTGGTTGTGAGTTGCACTGTCGGTGGTAATCTTACAGCGGCATATAGTAAAACAGTTGTAAAAGCAAAGAAACCCCCCTAGAAGATCAGGTGATGAAAAACCACACTGTGATTCTGGGATAATAGAAATTCTTCGTCACTGTCAGGTGAATTAACTACTTCCTTCTCTCTACGTTTTCCTAATTTTCTCAATGAGACAATCGCATATTGTCCAACAACTTCTCAGCTTAATCAAAGATCAAATAAAAAAAAAATACAATTACTATTTTTATCCACTAGAAACTTGGCATAGAGTAAAGGTATAAAATAAGGGAGTTGTCTCACTAGAAAGGAAGTTATTTTGCAAGCAGAAATGTCTCTTTTCCATAGAAAAACACGTGGCCTTGGTAATATCTGGGAAAATATTCCTATCTCCTTTTTGTTTCTTTGGTAGAGGATCCCACATGTTCTCCATGCTTGGTTTATGAGTCCCATGTTAATGTCAATACAGATAAAAACCGACTATGAAATTTTGAGGAAAACTGCCTTTGTGAGCTCTGGGAGCCAAGAACCTTCCTTGTTTCTACAGGTTTGCGAAGAAGTTGAAAAGCTTTCACAATATCCTGTGGAGACACGCAATTTGTATTCAGAACAGGCTTCAGAAGTGACAGCAAGATTTTCCATCGGAGATTTCCTCAATTAACCCCAAGACATGCAAATTGGCATTTTTACTAATATTCTCCAAGGTCTCCAGGCTTGTGATGAGCGGAGCGCTGTCTCTCATTAGCACACCTGTATGAGCTTTGCAGCAAGCACACGCATCTCCCAGCATCCCAATGTTTTCCAACTCTGTTTCCAAATCAGCAGCTCCACTAGGAGGAGGGAGAAGGTGATGCCCAGACCCCACCAGAGTGGTCAAAACACGTGCAGATTGACAATACCACTGGGTTTTGGTGGCAGTCATCTCCAAAGACTTTTAAGAGTAGGACTGAGAAACCGTTTATCCCCTTAAAACATGAGCAAATTGATATATGTATTTTCTGGACCTATTTTAATCCAGATTGGTTAACCCATGGTCATCCAAATGGGGTCATACAAAGAGAGGAGTGTTGCCTGCAAAGAACAGTCACAAGCCAGGGAAGGTGGGACAGCTTTGGTTAATGTTATGGTGATTTGAAGTGTCCTTTGCAGGGCCGATCTGCTCAACACCTCCTTTGTGTCTGAATCTCATAAGGATTGGGGAAAAAAAATAGGATTTCTGAGTCCTCCCTGTGGGCTCTGTTGGGAAGGGAAGTTTGAAGGCATAGCTGCAATCTCAAGGTCTTCGAAAATGCAGTGCATGTGGGTCTATCATGAGAATGTCTGACTTTTCTACCCCCTCAACTATTAAAGAAAAGCAGATTCTCTCCTTTTTCCCTTGTGCTTTCAAGTGGTGTCTTTCCTCAAAGTTTAGAAGAAAGCTCCCTGCATGTGTGGAAGCCCCCAGCCTGCAAACCACAAGTATATAGAAAGATCCTGCAGCATTGTACGTCTCTCTGCTCCAGAGAGGAACATGGCTTAAGACACATTTTCCATGGGGAACATCTGGACGATGTGTTGACTAGCAGCATGGGGCATGATGGAGAAGTTATGTGCAGGTGTCACTGGAGAAGGCAGGCACTTAAAAGGTGGGAGAGGAGTCCTCTGCCTATCCGTTTAAAGAGGAATTAAATGAAGTGTGGGAGCAGCATTAGAAACGGGCTCCCACCCTCAAGGTATTGTCCTTTCCTTGCCACGAGTCCAAACTCAAGCTGCCAGCTGTGAAGTTGTTCTCTTGACCTCCAGCTTGCCCCTTCTGGCTGTACAGTGTCCCCTTGTGAATGTAAAAGATGGGAGTTGTCTGGAAACTGAATCCTGGCCAAGAACTGTGTGTTCTGGAGTGAAGGGTATGACTGAAGGTGAGAAAGGTACAGTCAGAAGCGGTGAAGATCTCTTTGGGCCATTCAGGTCCTACTTCAGAGGGCACATTAAACCAGGCAGTTGGGGCATATGTTGATGTGTTCCTCCTATCAATGCAACTGGTACAAAAGACAAGATAGATGAACCAGCCTCAACTGCTTTTGGGTGCAGATACGGACATAATAGGCATTGCAGCAAATTACGGGTGAGGAGATAATCAGGATGCTCTGCAAACAAACACTAAATTAAACAGGAGGGGCAGAGTAATTTGCATTGTGGAGGAATAGTGCCACAGTTAAAGAAAACAGAAGAGTTACATCAGATAAGTTAACCGTAGGGATAAATAACACCAATGCCAACAGACTGCAATACCACACCTCAGAGGAGGACGAGAACAGAGCTTGTTCAGGGTAACGACACTACCTGAGATGTCCTAAAGAAGGCTAGAGATGCTGTGGGTGGACAAGAGGCAATAAAAGGGCAGAAAAAATCTGTGCACCGGGTAAATATAATGTTGAAACATGATGCCGAAGGTAAATTTTTAGATACCTTTAGCTTTTAGAACAAATACTCCTTGGAGATGTCAGTGGAGAAGGAACTCCTGGTGCAGCCCAGGTTCATTGTGGTATTATCAAAGAGATGCTCTGGATGAGAAGCCATAATGTATTGAGATTCAGTATCATCGTAGGAACAAGCAAGCCAAAAATATCACCAGCGCAGCCTTGGATTTAAAAAGGAGCCCTATGAAAAGCGAGGCAACTTGTTAAAAGGAAATTAGTACAAGCCACGACTGGGTGAAATGTTTGCAAGCAGCAGAGATATTGTTTAAAGACACCATATTAGAGGTTCAGAGAAAATACATAGAGTGTATCAAAAAAGACTTTAAAAAGACCAGAAGAAAGCTACTGTAATTAAAGATCAGAGTGAAGGAGGCTATTACAAGTAAGAAGGCTTCATGTTCAAACAAGGGAAAAAAAAGACAGCATACATTGCATTAAAAAGGTAGCGTAAAAGATTTGAAGAGCAACTATCTAAGAGCATGAACACATTATCAATCCTTCTCTAAACACAACTGGATTAAGAAGCCTGCCAGGCAGCCTGAAGGGCCAACAGAGGAGCAGGGTGTAAAATGAGTAACTTCAGATCCAGGGGCTGTAGCATCGAAGAACACCAAAGGAACCCGAACCTGAACTGTCTGTGCAGAGGCAGTGGCTGGTTATTAATTAAGTGCCTGAAGTTGGGGAAGAGTCTACATGGCTTTGGCAGGCTGAAGTCTTACTTAATAAAACTGCTGGAGTTCTTCACCAGCACTAATTAGTCCATTAATCTGGTTGTGTTGCTTATGGGACCGTTCAGAGAGCCTTACCAGAGAGCTGAGAAAAGCAAGTTGCCATGGGCATAAGATGCTACAAGAATTATGTGGTTTTTCACTGATTAAAGGACAAGCAACAAAGCATTTGGCAGGAGAGAGGGATTGTTACCAGGATCCCGGTGCTGGGAGGTGGACTGCTGAACAAATCTGCTGATATGGATGATATATTCGCTGATAATATATTGGATGATTCGAGACTGCGCAAAAGCAAACCAGTTGCAGAAACCTCATAGCCATCCCAGAGGGCGGATGATAAAATGGGAGCTGAGATTCAGTGACAGTCACGGCAAATTAAAGTGCAGGAGGGAAAGCAACTCTAAATCTCTGACAGGTACTGAAGCTGAGTGAGGTGGTGTCGGTGGAGATGTGATCTTAGAGCTACTACAGATAGAGCCAAAAGCGGCAAAAAACCCGCTGCCCAGTAGGAAATCTAAAACTGAAAATTCGTTTCTTCCCCGCCCCCCAGCAAATGACAAACTAAATGTTAGGAAGTGAAAAAGAGTAAAACAAATCCCATCATTTCCCATATGCAAAATCCCATCTGGGGAACTGCACCCAGTCTCTAGACTCCCCCAGTCAGCAAGAAAGATGCTGACAAACTGGAGTGAGTCACTGGCACCATCGATACGCGTAGGAAAATGGAGCACGTGGAAAATGAAGAGATGGAGAAGGAATTGAGTTTGTTCAGTGCTGAGAACAAGTGGCTGAGTGGAGGTTTCGTTGCCACCTTCAGTTATCTTAAAGGAAGGTGCTCAGAAGATGGAGCAAAATTCTTCTTGGAGGCGCACAGAAAAAGGACAAGATTCAGATGTGTACAAGCTGCAATAAGGGAGGTTCTGGGTAGATGTATGGAGAAAAAAAACTTCTTATGAGGGTGGTCAAACCTCATGAAGGTGGTCAAACATTCATGTGGAATTGCCATCCTTGGAGACACCCAAAACCCACGTGAACAAGCCCCTGAGCAACTTGAGCTAAGCTGGTCCTACTTGGAGTGCAAGATTTGTGTGGAGGCATCCAAAGGTCCTTTCCAAACAAATCCATTTGTAATTCTGTAAATCATGCTCCTGCACCTTGAAAAATGTGTTGAGTCCCCTCTCTTTCTCCTCAAAAAGGACACCGTGAAGCTGGGAAAGTGTTGATGAAAGGAGTAAGGATGGGGGGGGGCTGTAGAATACCACCACCACCAGAAGAGATGAATTTGGCTGACATGGATGGTTGATCCTGGAGAAGAAAGGAAGGATGCCTGCAGATTGACAACTGCTCTAAGGAGCTGAGCAGAGAGCGATTATAATGTCACAGCATGAGATCAAGACAGCGTCTGAGGAAAAGCCTGAACTGCAGGTTCACCACAAGCCAAAATGAGGTTCTGGGGAAGTATCATGATACATTTGCCTTATTCCAAACTTCTCTACAAGTGTTTGTGAGTGGCCTCATCAGCAAGAGGAGATTCCTCGGTGGAGTCTGTGCAGTCATGCCAGAGCTGGATTCAGGCTGCAGTGAGCCTGGGGGGAGGCTGCAGAAGATCCCAACCCAAAATCTCTTTGAAGGGCTTGGCTCAGCCCGGCATGTTGTATAAATGGGTAGATGGGGGAAACAGTGAAGCCCATCAGAGTCATGGAATCACAAAATGCTATGGAGTTGGAAGGGGCATCTGGAGATCATCTAGTCCAACCCCCTGCCAAAGCAGGTCCACCCAGGGCAGGTCCCACAGGAATGTGTCCAGACAGGGTTTGAATGTCTCCAGAGATGGAGACTCCGCCACCTCTCTGGGCAGCCTCTGCCAGGGCTCTGACACCCTCACAGGGAAGAAGTTCCTCCTCGTGTTTAGATGGAACTTCTTAAGTTGCAGTTCGTGCCTGTTCCCTCTTGTCACTGGGCACCACTGAAAAAAGACCGGTCCCATCCTCCTGACACCCACTCTTTGGGTATTTATAAGCTTTGATGAGATCCCCCCTCAGTCTTCCCTTCTCCATCTCTGCTTGCACATGTTAGCACGTGTCCTGCCTGCTGACACGTCTCTGTAGGTGAAGTCACGATTAGTAAAAGTGTTCAAGATGGAACCACACAGCGGATAAAGAGAAAAGCTGCTGCCAGGGCCCCTACAGTAGCTCTCAAACCTTCTCCTTCCCCATCTGCCTTTTTAACCGGCAGAGCGCTCTGTATTTTCATCAGTCAGGTTGTGAAGGGCAAAGAGAGGAGGAGGAGGAGGAGAAAGGGTGGGTTTTGCAGTGGCTATTATTCTCTCTAGTGGCAAGCTGGATTTGTCTTTGGGGAAAGGTGACTATGGCATGCTTTCCTGACATCAAGTTAGATCTTAGAATGTTGAAAATAATAGGGAAAGTGCATTTCCCATTGACTTCTTTGGGAGCAGCTTGCACATTTCTGCAAGCAGATGGTATGATGTATATTAAATTATCACTTATGTCGGGGGGCTTATTTTAAGGATGGAAGTGTCGTCTCTTGGTATTTGTGCCAGAACTGCTCATCCCCAAACCGGGATTTTTGTATCCTTCCAGCCATCCTGGAAAATATTTGAAGGAACATGCCCATCTCAGAGAGCGGTGAAAAAAAGTATCATCTTGTTCTTTTGCATCTTTTAATGAAAAGGGCAAGGGATCTCAACACCCAAATCGGCATTAATTGAACTAAAGGCAAATGTCCCTCAGACCTCATTGTAAATCTCCTCCACTTGGGTGAAGGTTCGCAGTGCCGAGCAGTGACAACACGAATAAGTAGTGCAAATATGACTAGTAAAGACCAAGAAGTCTAAAGCAAATGCTGAGTCATCAACAATATTTATAACCTCCCACACTCAGAATAGAAGATACCAAGGGACTGCAATTACAGAGATATGACAAATGTTGAATTTTTAATGACTCCAGCTGTAGGACACTTCATCGTCCAAGAACGTTGCTGCTGAAAGTCATAACCTTTGTTTAATCCGTTTTGCATTGGTTGTCAGTTATGTTTTGCCCAGTTTATCCATAAAAACTATTGCTGTTGACTGCCTAGAAAGCTATTCCCAGTTCTGCAGCTCTCCACGTCCCATTTTCCAATGTTCTGCTCCCCTGCTATAATTTTGTCCTATAACAGACTACTCTTCTGTGTTCTCTAAAGCTCATTTTGATGCCTTATACCATACAACTGTCAAAACACACTCTTCTGTGAATTATCTGTAGTTTAATCCTCTTTGCACCACTGTTTTTAAACTAACCTGGTAATTCTACCCCATCACCGTGAGAAAATATATACAAGAAGCAGCACCTGCACTGGGCTCGTTATGGCTTTGGGACACTGTCTCGCTTGCAATGTAAGTTCCTGGGGGCAAAAGAGGTGGCTAAAATATCTAGATACCAATAGAATTTCAACACTTAAGTATCCTTGATGTGCTGGACCCGTATCTTCCTGTAGGCAGCAATACATTGCGTAGCAATTCCAATAAAGAACGGAATCAAAAGTCAGGGCATCCTGTGGATGATAAAGAAGATAATGTAATAGGCAGTCAGATATATTTTACATATGCTGCTAATTTATTTTCTTCCAAATAGAATATTACCTGGCATGTAATTTCCCTCAAGAATCCAGATGCTGTCAGGAAATGTCCTGATATGTTTGTTTAAAACCGAAAAGCATTTCAGGTGTCTCTTAATCCATTTTATTATGATTTCTCCAATGAAACTATCTCAAATATACAACCTTTCCATTTACATCAGCACCTGAGTGCATTTTGCCAGGCAATGACAGGCTGTGTTGCGTATCTGTTCCCAGCGGAGCCTTCTGTGTTGCAATTCAATAATCACTGTTATTGCTGGATGCCAGAGCGAAAATAAGATATCTGTGGTCAAAGCCCTGAAAATTCCTCCTCATCTTTAAAGAAATAGCGGTTTTATTTTATTTTCACGTGCTTGCCTGACGGAAGGGAGAGGAGGAAACAATTCGTGTTTCATAAAGATCACCTTTTTGGGGCATGTTAATTGCCTGGTTTGTGGGAACCGACTGCTGTAGTGGAGGAAGGAGCCCACAAGAGGGCTCAGGGATGCAGCCTGCATCCCTGGACCAGCTTCCCTGGACCAGCATCCCTGGGATGAAGGTGAAGCAGGGCCCAGAGGGAAAACTCATCTGCTCAATCCTATTCACCCCGCTCCTTCAAACATCTCAGAGAAGGCAAGCAAATTAACAAGCAGTCCAATCAACACTGGGTTTTATTGCTGTGGATAGTATCACACGTGTGTTTTTAATCTTTTTGCCTGTGTGTTTCTTACAAACTTTGTTAATAACCAGGAATGCTGCTGTATGGTAATATACGAGAGCACTTCAAGCTTATGAAGCTCCCTTTCAGTTTTATAGTATCGGCACGGCAGGCTCCGCTGAGCACCCCAGGAGCACATTTATAAAAAGCTTATTACAGCATATAGCACAGCAGTTGGGGTTTTTTTAGCCCCGTATGGGAAACTGGCACCATTAAATATGATCATTTCCTTTGGTAGGGCAGCGTAAACAACTCTGTCATTTGTTTTTCTAAAGTCACCAGTGCCACTGCACACAACCAGCGCCGACGACAGAGCCAAGGAATCTACTAGATGCTGGGCAATGCATTTAAAACCACCAGCAGAGCTGCTTTGTTGTATAATTTTCCACCAAAAAACTTAATTGATTCTATTGGCATTTTCTTTTTTTCCTTTATTGTGCCGTTTTGCCATCAGATGAAATCCAAACCACAAAGGAAGCCACAATACTTTGACCAAGTGTATATCTATGCACATAAGCAAAACAGGCAGCCGAAAAAACATATTAGGTGACACGTAATACTTTTTCCACTATCGAATCCATTCCAAGTCAACCTGCTAGGGAAAAAAAAAAAACCAACCCTTGCTTTATTTACAGAAGTGATGCTTTTTTCAGACTTGGAAGATATTCTGTGTTATCCACAGAATTTATTCTGGGAGATTATAGTGGAAACCCTTTTAAAAATACACCATTTATTTGTATTTGTAAAATAGATCACATCAGTACCTCCAGCAGAGCAGTCGCCTCAGTGAAACGCTACCCCAAAATACAGGGACAGTTTACATGCCATTGTTGTTTATTACGTCTCAATTGACAGTTTAAATAAATAAATATATGTCCTTAATTTATTCACTTACTCAGATTTATGTGAATGTACTCAAGACTCTCAGTGCCTTGGAGGAACTTGAAAAAGAAAAATATTTTAGCACATAGGAGTTTGGGGCTCAGGAAGGAAAAAAAGGTCCCAGTAAGGGAGGGAATAAATCTTGAGGACTATGAGATCAGTAAGGAAAATCTGGAATGGGAAATGTAAACTACAAGTTATGATGGGGAATATGAAGAATATTGTGCTAAACAGAAGTTTGGAATGGTTAATCAATGTGTAATATGGGTTAAATCTTTAAAATTCTGCAGTTTTCCCTGGGTAAATACAGGAAACAAATTTTGCCTAATTTCAGTTCTCAAAAAAAAAAAAAAAAAAAAAAAAAAAAAAAGAAAAAGCTATTTACTCTCAGCTGCTCACCAGGGCACTTGACGTAGGTTGAATGAAATAAACCTCTCTGGAGAACAGTCCATCCTCTCTGCTCCACTCTCTTATTTTAAGATGGGATGAATTATGTTCTGAAGAAGCTACTCTTCCTTTGTTTGCTACTGAAAATATCGATGCCGTACTTCTAAACAGGTGATATCCGTCCCACCCAGAAGTACTTTTCTGTGCCCTCACCTCCGGTGATTTATTTCTGTTCATAAACTCCATCCTGCAAAACATGAGTTCAGAGCGATAAAAACTCAGAAATCCCAACGTTATTTGTACAGAAAATATTCATTGTGAAATTTGTTACCAAAGTTACATTTTAAGAGAAGGGCTGTGTCACAATGGCTTCCAAGCAGTGAAATCGGTATTAAAATTTCAGATATTAGGCAGGGAAAGATGCCAATGCCAATGTAATCTGATGTGTGCAGCACCAGCCTCCCAACAGACCCATTAATTTGCCCTCTTGTAAATTGTGATCTGACCCCTTCAGAGGGACTCTTCATCAAGGAGGGGAGCCGTAGGATGAGGGGGAATGGTTTTAACCTGAAGGAGGGGAGATTTAGATTAAGTATCAGGAAGAAATTTGCTGTGAGGGTGGTGAGACCCTGGCCCAGATTGCCCAGAGAAGCTGTGGCTGCCCCATCCCTGGAGGGGTTCAAGGGCAGGTTGGATGGGGCTTGGAGCAACCTGGTGTGGTGGGAGGTGTCCCTGCCCAGGGCAGGAGGTTTGGATGGCATGATCTTCAAGATCCCCTCCAACTCTAATCATCCTATGATTCTATCTATGGTTTAGGTCTACATACCCACAGGGTACCTGTGACAGGCAAGGGTTGTCTCTTCAACAGCCACTGGAAACCATACTGAACGAGCTCCTAAGCCAGCAATCATTTCTTAGCTGAGTTCCTTTCCTCTCACTGCTGATGGTAGGATTTTTTTTGCCTGCTCCCATATAGGTGCTGGAAGCCCGTTGAAATGCTCTACAGCATCAGAGATGGTTGTGTGGAGCTTGCAGATAGGACACCAGGCGTTTGTGAGATCAGTGCCAACCTGGAGGAGCACCTAACGAACAGGTGATGTTCCTCAGGGCATCAAAAATGGTGCTACGTGGTTAAGTGTAGGCAGGGAAACCAAGGCCCACATTGACATTCAGTGACTATTGTGAGAACCCAAAAACCCAATTACACAGAGACACTTGGGCAGACACCAAAATGCAGGTGTCTGCATCCCCTCAGCTTGCGTGAACACCTGGGGATGGGATATAAAGATGCACCTTGAAGCTCCAGTGATGGAAAGAGAGAATCAAAGGCTCTACCAATTTGCACTGGCACAATTTTTTCTCTAATTTCTCCAGCGCAGCAGAAAAATGAAGAACCCAACCCATGTGAAGAGGCTGCTTCTATCGTGTGGTTTTGCCTTCTCTGCGGCATGTAGTGGAGAAGTTCTGTTCTATTAAAATGCCCATTGTTTTCGACATCCCTCTGCAACCCCCAAATCACTGCATTATTCTGAGGTACAGTGCTGATGGCTCTTCTACGTACGTCCCATTTTTAGTATTTTCAGTGTAATTTATGTAGCTTGATCTGGACCTAAACGCTCATCTAGATCCCAAAGGGAAGGCAGTTGAATGACTGATTAATCTTCCCTCCACCCTCTAGAAACCATCTCCTGTAGGTTGCTTGACTGTATTATCATCTCCGCTGTCCTTAGGGGGTAACGGATACAGCTCTTGATACAGGAATTCGGGTCTCTCGTTTCTACAAAGGAACCGTGGCTCTTAAAAAGTCTCCAGTTCTGCTGACTGAAAACCCTTAGAGAACCAGTTCCCATACTTTTGGCTAAAATTGTGGAAGCAGGGGGTTTGTTAATGATATTTTTCTCCCCCTCTACTCTGTGCTTGTGAGGTCCCACCTGGAGTCCTGTGTCCAGTCCTCAACTTAGAAAGGACATAGAACTGTTGGAACAGGTCCAGCGGAGGGCCACCAAGATGCTCAGAGGGATGGAGCACCTCTGCTGTGAGGACAGGCTGAGGGAGCTGGGGCTGTTCAGCCTGGAGAAGAGAAGGCTCCAGGGAGACCTTAGAGCAGCCCCCCAGTATCTGAAGGGAGCTCCAGGAGAGCTGGAGAGGGACTCTTGGTCAGGGAGTGGAGTGATAGAACAAGGGGGAATGGTTTTAANGGGCAGGGGGGTTGGAACTCCATGATCTCTGAGGTCCCTTCCAACTCCAACCATTCTATGATTCTATGAAAATACGTGTTTTTCATCTCATTACCTGACCAGACACTAAATGTGATTGCACCGAGGCAATCATCATAAGGCTGGTGTGTTTACAGCGATGTCATGTTGACATCGGTCCTGAGCTTCAAATTCTTACTAACTTGTATCAAAATATCACATAATTATTTATCCTACGCATCTCTACATTCACTTACTCCTTATTTTACAAATTTTCTTCAGGTTCTTGCAAGATTTTTTGGGAGGACACCCGAGGCCCTCTCCAGTCCTGACCTCAATAATTCTAACTGTATCAAAATTTAATCAAGCTTGAAAAATTGACCACAGCCTCAGGGCTACTTGCGCTCAAAGAGGAGGCTGTTCACCTTTCAAGCACAGGACCAGTGAGTCTGAGAACAGAGACGGGACTGCTCGTCCCTCAAGTTCTCATCTGCATCTTTAATTTTAAAGAAAGCCCAACTCCTAAAGCACTGACTTCCTCCTTCTCTACGTTCTTTCAGAAGCAACTGGGAATTCTCAATATTGCCGTAAATTTCCAACTCCTTTATAAATATGAATTAAATTCTGTGTCCCAGGAGAGCCGTATCTGTGTAAAATCCAGCTTGATTATGAGCTGAACGGAACTGCGTTCCTGTCACAGACCATTTTTTGAGAGAATTATCTGGCCTTCCCCTCACAGACCAGACATCAGCCTGTCATTTTAGCATCTTCCCTCCTGCTCAGCCAACAATCCAACTTTTTCAAAACCCTCCAGATGAATTTTGTGTTCAATTACTATCATTTCCCTCCCAGAACTTCGCTGCTTCTAACTTGTGCATTCTCTTTCCCCATACTCCGAAATTCCCAGTGTGAGGCCCCTGCCCAGTTCACAAACCTCCCTTTTTTGGAGGGTTTGGTACAAATTTTCCCTCTGTCTACTGAAGCTCATTCTATATGCGCCATCATTTGAAAAATATTTGAAAAATAAAAATATTTGAAAAATAAACCACATCCTTCTAGCTTCTATAAGTTAGAAATCTCACGGTGTTCTACCCTCAATATGCACTATATTACACCCAAAGATACGGTGATAATTTCCACAGTATATGCACTTTTTTTTTCTCTTTCTATACTTTTATTGCAAACATACGTGCAGACACTGATCTCTGGAGATGTGCACCAGTCAGAGCAGCTTTACAACAAGCATACAAAAAATACTCCGCAAGATTGGCACGATACAGTCCATTGGCTAAATGTAACGTAGGGAAAATTCTGCATTTATCAACCAGAAAATGGTGGTGGTGGGGGAGCAAAAAAGACATTACTGTACAGTAAAATATGTTACCACGTGATGATAAGCTGAATATATTTGTACAATCATTCCCTCCCTCAACTGGGAGCACGGACAACAAGCCAGGGGGTGGATGCACATACTCCAGAAGGGGCATGAATACAAAACACCCCCCCTGGGGTTGAGGCCGTGGAAAACCGTATCGGGTACAACCACGCAGGGGGAACCCAGAGCAAGGAGCATTCCCCGCAGCTCAGAGAGCAAGGCCAGGGCCAGAGCTCGGCAGGCAGAACCCAAGGAAATCACAGAAAAATCACAGAAATCTAAATTGGGTGAGAAGGGGCCGTTAAAGGGCACCCATCCAACCTCCTGCCATAGGCGTGGGCATCTTCAACTAGACCAGGTCGCCCAAAGCCCCGTCTAACCTGGTCTTGAATGTTTCCAGGGATGGGGCATCCACCACTTTTCTGGGCAACCCGTTGCACCACCCTCAGTGTAAACAATTTCTTATATCTAGTTGTAATCTACCCTTTTTTGAAGTTTAAAACCCTTCCCAACTAGGTCTTGGGCTCCCCTCCCTCATCCTAAGTCCCTCCCCAGCTTTCCTGGAGCCCCTTGAAGGAATGGGAAGGGGCTCTAAGATCTTCGTGGAGCTTTTTTCTTCTCCAGGCT
>VZRU01013166.1:68305-110469 GCA_013398155.1 Pedionomus torquatus
GGTGGAGGCAAGATGGCGGCGTGCGTCCGCCGGGGAGGTGGGTCTTGGGTGTAGGGAGGGGAAAGAGAGACCCTGGAATGGAGGTTTCGCCTGTCGCGGTTAAGCTGCGGAATGGCGTTCCCTGTGCGGTGCTGTACGAGCAGGAAGAGGTCGATGGCTGGAATAGCCCCTGAGCGTATTTCTCTTGCCCACGTAGGAGTTTTCGGTTTAATTTTTACCCAGGGCCGCAGTATTCCTACTCAAGGTTTTTTAACATAGGTCCCTGACGCTTACCGTTTATTAAGTATTCATAGAATATAAATATCCCGCTATGATATTACAGGTGGAACATTCCAGGCTGCCCAAAGAGGTGGTGGAATCTCCGCCGCTGGAGACGTTCGCCCCCCATCTGGACGTGTTCCTGTGCCACCCGCTCTAGGTGGCCCTGCTTTGCACTGGATCATCTCCAGATGTCCCTTCCATCTTCTGTCATCCTGTGATTTTGTAATAGTTTGCTGGGAAGGGACATTTACAGGCCATCTAGACCAACTCCCCTCCCCATGAGCAGGGACGTCTTCAACTAGATGAGGTTGCTTAGAGCCCCATCTAACCTGACCCTGGAACAGCATCCTGCTGTTGCTGAGTATCATTGTGAATTCCTCACATAGCGCATAGTCCAGGTGAAGGACAGCTTGACATATACTCCATCCCAGTTTTTTAAAAAAATTATCACAGAATCACAGAATGGTTTGGGTGGCAAGGGACATTTAAAGGCCACCTAGTCCAACCCTCCTGCTATGAGCAGGGACATTTCAACTAGACCAGGTTGCTCAGAGCCACGTCCAACCTGACCTGGGATGTTTCCAGGGATGGGGCATCCACCACCTCTCTGGGCAATCTGGGCCAGAGTCACACCATCCTCAGTGTGAAAAATGCTTGCCTTCTATCTAATCTGAATCTACCCTCTTTTAGTTAAATCCATTACCCCTTCTTTTATCACAACACGCCCTGCTAAAAGGTTGTCCCCATCTTTCCTGTAGACTCCCTTTAAGTACTGAAGAGTTGCAATAAGGTGTCACTGGAGCCTTCGCCATGGTTGAATTCCCTGTTGCTGATTGTCCTGAACTGGAACAGTGCAGAAAAGCTCTTCTAACCCTTTCTGCTGCAGCTTCCTGACTATGAGAGGCCACAAGGCCACCCAAGCCCTGGCAAATCATAGCTCACAGCTGAAGCACATCAACTAGTTCCAGTGTTCAGAATAAAAAGACCAGGGTAAAGGTTTGAACTCCAAAGCAGCATTAGAGAAAATATTTAAACACATAAAATACCTAAGTGCTGGTGGGAGAATAGTAAATGGATGATGGCATGAGCCCCAGTGAAAGAAGTGTTTTGGACCACAGTAAAACCTTACATTGCATAGATACTGGGTAAAATGCTGAAGGTAGCAAGAAGATAGTGGTGAAATTAGAGGTAGCAAGAAGAAGGTTTTGTTTGGTGTGGAGAAAGATAGACTCAAAGGAGGGATGTGGAGATGGGGTTAATGTTGTTAGGGCAGTGGACTCTTGATATTAGAGTAGCACATTACCTAGATTAAAGTGGCTCCTTCACATTGTTTATTGATAAAAGCCTGGACAGGAGGCTTTTGCCAGGCCCATTTTATGCTTTGTAACTCCACAGACAGAATAATTTTATGCTGCTGTACAAAAAAATGTACATCACAGGTCCTTTCCAGCAGGGCTAAGGTTATCTTGCACTGGTGCAGAACTTACACTTCTCCTTGTTGACCTTCATGAGGTTTCTGTTGGCACAGACCTGGAATTTTTCAAGGTCTCATTGGACTGAAGCTCTGCTGTTTGGCACGTCCACTCTCACTGTCTGTGTAGTGTTGCCCTCAAATTTGCCGAGCGTGTTTTCTGTCGCATCATTCATGTTATTGTTTAAGGTATTGAATGATACTGGCTCCAGCACCAGCCCCTGGGGTAACCTGCTGTGCACTGGACATCAAGATATTGATCGCTGCCCCGTGAGTCTGATGGTCCTGCCAATGTTTGATGGGACTAGTGCCTAGCAGCCTGCTCTTCAGCCACTATTTTCTCAGCTTCCAAATGCAAATGCTATGTCAGAAGCCCTGCTAAAGTCAACATGTATTACATCCACTGCTTTGCCCTCATCTGCATAGCCAGTCATTTTAGCATAAAAGGCAGCCTGGCTGGTTGAGCATCGTTTGCCTTTGATAAATGTGTTGACTATTCCTGATTACATTCTTGTTCTCTTTGTGTTTGGAAGTAATTTCTGAGAGGACATACTCCATTATCTTCCCTGGGACTGAGCCGAGGCAGAGCATCCTATTGCTCCTCAGTCCTCTTTTTGCCTTCATTAAAAATGATTGTTAATGTAGCCCGTCATCAGAGACCTCCCCTAATCCCTGTGATTTTTCTAGATGTCATTTGATCTAGATCTGTCAGAGTGTTCTGGTGGTCACACCAGCAAGCTTGCCTCCCTGCTCTGGAAAAACACCATGTGGCTCCTTGGATTTGAACGCATTTAGCTTCTCTAAGTGGTCATAACCCATTTTTCCTCATGTTATTTGCTGCTTTTCTTTCTGGTTGTACCAGTGCATGCAGAAGTTTTGGAGCAGTCTCTGTTTCTGAAGACCTAGGCAGAAGAGGTTTTTAGTACTTCTTATCTTTTCTGTACTGTCTACTGTATTCACCAGTGCACCCAGATTTTCTCTGAGTTTCCTTTTACTGTTGTAATTTTTGTGGAATTGTTTCTTATTGCCATTTATGTCCCTTGCTAGTTTTAACTCCACCTTTGGCCTTTCTGATTTTGTGCCTAAATGCATAGTCAGGGCATTTTATATACCTCCTTTGTTGCTTGTTTTTATTTCACCTTCCTTTATGCTGTCTCAGCATTTTAGTCCATTTCTGATGAAGTTCCCAGTTTTTCTGCATGATATAGTGTTCCTTAGCTCTCTTAGATAGTTTTTGTCAAAATTCAGACCACCCCAAATGGTTCCTTCTCCCTTTGACAGCCTCTCAGGTGTTTCTACTGAGGGATTCCCTAAATAAACTAAACTCTGAGCTCTGAAAGTCCAAAGTGCTAGATCTGCTGTTTATCTTT
Organism: Pedionomus torquatus; assembly: GCA_013398155.1. Taxonomy (NCBI): domain Eukaryota; kingdom Metazoa; phylum Chordata; class Aves; order Charadriiformes; family Pedionomidae; genus Pedionomus; species Pedionomus torquatus. The sequence continues at coordinate 71,408 of VZRU01013166.1, forward strand.
CTAGCCTTTTTCTTGGATCCTGAACTCGTGTCATTTTGTGTCACTGCAGCTCTCTGCCATCTGCTGATGCAATGCCACCACTTCTTCCCTGCTTCTGAGCAACCTGTCAACAACCAACTGTTACCTCTGGTTGGTCCCTCTGGCACTTTTGGTGTGAAATTGTCATTAGTGCAGCTTCCTGAATTGCTTGCCCAGTTTGATGTTACCCTCCCATCCGATGTCTGGTAACTGAAATCCCCCAGAGGGATCAGAGCCAGTGCTTGGGAGACTTCTGCTTGCTCTTTGTGGAAAGCCTCATCCACTCACCTCCTCTTGGTCTGGTGCCTTGTAGCAGACCCCAAACCACACTGTCTCTGGTGTTTCCTGCCTGATCTTGTCTTGGAGACTTTCAGCAGATGTGGTTTCAGTTTCATGCTGGAGCTTTGTGTTGTCAAGAACCTCATTTCAGCAGAGTGCAGTTCCCCATCCTTTTCTTCTGGGCTAATCCTTCCTGTGTACCCTCTTCCCATCCATAACACGGCTCAAATTGTGTGATCCAGGTCTCTGATTCTTCCACATTATAGGTCTGTGACCACACTTGGACATCTGAGTCTTCTTTGTTAACCACACTCTGCCTTAGTGTGCAGACACTTGAGGAAAACATCAACCAGACCTTTCCTTTAAGTGGTAACTAGCGCTGATCCTCATCTAGTGACCTGAGTTGTCAACCCTCTTCATTTTCAATGGTGTGGAAACTCCTTCCTAGATGAAGAGCTGTAGAGCATGTAGCTTCCTGTTGGTATAGTCTCTTTGAAGATCCCGTCGATCTCCTGCTCCTCATCTCTGATGAGATATAATGTGCTCACTTGTTCTTGGCAGCTCCTTCCCCGTATGATGCATCAACCAGGTTTTCCACAGCTCAGCTCTCAAAGGTGAAGCTCCTGCCACTGCTGTGATCCCCATGGAGGAGCACCGGGTTGTCCTCACAGCCTGGGACCACTCAGGAGTTCAGCTGGAGGGGGGTTGCTGAAAGTATCAGGTGTTTACGCTGAGTCAGAGCACTGTGCTCTGGAAGCTGAGGATTTTTGTCTGAGGGTGGCACTTCCAGGCTCTTTGTGCCTCCATTGCATCTGCGTGTTCATCCTGGTACCAGCGCTCCGAGTTCTTGATGGTTTCTGGGTGTGAGATGGGCATGAATGTGCTCTGCCCCTTGGTGAGATTTGTTGTTTGGTGGGGAACCTCTCGTGCTGAGGGTTCTTGATCACCGTTCTCAAACCCTGTGAGTACGAGACCAGCTCAGACTGCTCCCTCCCTTGCTGCACTCCAAAGGAGAGAAGACAGCCGAGTGACAGCTTTAGTTGAAAGTTGCAATTAATCTAATTTTGTGAGAAGCTAAATTGCTTTTCTCTTCTTTAGTAACTTGCTGACCACAGGATTATGTGAGACTTGACCTTGCCTGCATAACTTCTGTTTGTTTTATTGTAATTCAGGATCAGAGTCTAAGAAAACTATGCCATTGAACCTTACATACTCTGTGGATTTCTGTGAAGTGACTGGAAGTAGTTGGTTTGTGATACAAAGGGTTCTGGTTTTAGTAGTCAGTTAAACAGGGATAAATTACTATACTGTGAGCTGAAAACAATACAAACATTGGTTAGCTTCACTTACTCTTTTTCGTAATGAACTTGCATTTACCTGATTTTCCACAAATTTCATAGTCTGGGAATTAGAGTTTGTGGTGCTGTTTTGTTTCTGTGCAGTAGAACTGCTGCATTCATTTTTGAAACTTAGTTATTTCACGTGATTTTTGTATAAGGGTGCAAGACGATCTTGTGCTTTTTAGTAAAATCACGTATTATTTATCACTTCTACCCTGCTAGTATTAGTATAGTTCTCAGAATTAATTTTAGTTACACTACTGCTGAAACATGGCTGTGTTTTATGAGTATGTGAGTATATATGGCTCGCTCTATTTAATGGACTATTTTATTTTATGATAGTGGTAGGAGCTGTACTCAAGGACCCAAATAATATAGAGGGATCCTCCTGTGCAAGCCACTGTATAATAACATATATATATGTACAAACACACTGTATTTTTTTTCCTCTAGCTGGCCTGAGATAGCAAAGAATAGTAAATTAAAATAATGTTTTGTCCCACTGGTCCCACTGAGCGCTGTCAGGAAATATGTTCTCTCTCTCTGTGGTCTCAGCTATGTTCCAGGCAGAGGTACTTGCACTGTAACATATGCATCTGGAGGGGGTTTACTTCGAGGCAGTAAAAGCACAGCTCACGGGTAGACAGTCTTAGGTTTGTTTAAACCTATTAAGCCTCTTAGCCTTACAGATTAATAGAGCAATAGTTACAAATACGGAGGAGGTCACGGTGAACTTTAGTCTGACCTTCTGTATGAAAAAGAGCACAGCATTTCCATGAATTAATTCTTGCTGGAACCAGATCATGCTCTTTAAAGAAAACTGATTAAAAATGTCATTTGACAGAGGATCCGTTGCAACATTTCATAAATTGTTGCGATGTTTCACAACTCTCTCCATTAAAAAGGTGCATATTTGGAATCACTCTGTGATATTTCAACATCCAGCCATTGCAGCCTGCTACAGTTTTCTTCATGAAGATGAAAACCACAGTAGTATTTGTCTTCTGCTTTTCATGAAGTACTTCTCAGTGTGTATAAATAACTGATGGGAAGGAGTGAAGGAGATGGAGAAGAGTCTTCTTGGTGGACTCCTGTGGATGGCCAAGAGGCAACAAACACAAACTGAAATTCAGGAAATTCTGTTTTAATGTAAGAAGAGAACATTTTTTTTCTCTGAATAGAAAATTACAGAAAATAGAATAGTGAAATTGGTTGCCCTGGGAAATTGTAGCTTTTCCATCCATGGTGAATGGTCAAAACCCTCACGGTTTGAGGGACAGTCTTGAGCAACTTGCTCTCAGCAGGGCAGTTGGACTAACTTACCCTCTCAGCTGTAGCTGGTGGTATCAACAGTGTCCAACTTTTCTAGGATACTCCAGCGGTTACAGAATTCCCTCAGGATCTTGGTGATCCTCCTCTGTTGGGAGGCTGAAATAACATCCTAAGCAGAAGTTTTACAACAGGGTTCACCTGATCTTCCTTCAGAGACACGCTTCTTTCCATTAAATTTAGAACATAAACAGGTATTTTATGGCAACTCCTTTACTCTTCCTGTTCTGTCCCCTGACTGCTGAAGTAGAATTTGCTTTTCAGAGGGTATCGACAGATTGGATTTCACCCCAGTTGGCTTTATATGCACGAAGAAGAGTATACCTTAGATTCTTACAGGGAGTTTGCTTCACAAGAGATTTTTAAATGAGATGTTTTTAGGTATCACATGTCCCATTAGGAATTGTTCAGTTGATTTCTAATATTGCATTTGGTTAGACAACTTTTGAAGCTTACCAGTTTACAAACACCATGAATATTCAGAAGCAGAAATAACCCTTTAAGTTGTTTTGCAAACAAGCTGATTGTTTTAGTGGCATTTCTGTCCATGCTAATTTTTTTGTTTTTTTACCATTCTTAAAACAATGAAGAGAAATTACTGTGTTCAAATGGGTGGCTTGTGGTCCGGTCTTCTCGTTTTTCTCATCCCCTGCCCTTGAAGAAAGTGGGAAGCTGGACTGTGTCTGCTCCCATGGGCACGTGGAAAGGGTGCTGAGGCTTGAAAGACCATAACTCTTCTTATCTATGTTCATGGCCTGATACAAAGACTTCTCGGTGGATTTTGATGCCTGTAAGCATGGCCATGAGATCATCCAGTAATTTTCTCAACAGTTGATGAATCTGTGTCATCATTAAAGTTTAAATTCTGCTGACTTGTAGTGATACAGGGTCAGCGCACTGGCAGAGCGTACTGGATAGCACTGGGCTGTGATCACTGGATAACTTCATTAAATCATGGGTATTTTCCTGCCAAGGGCACATGGCAGAACAGAGAACTGCTGAATGGAACAGCACAATCCCTTGATACTCGGGAATTACTATGTCATGGAAATACCCATTTTTTGGTAGTCTCTTGTACTGTGCAGCATTAGGAAAAAAAAAGTCTGGTACCTTATGCTTATTCTGTGCCTAAATATGTATGCAGTGTTAGGTTGAGAAGTTTTAAATAGATTTTTCCTGATATGCTGACGGTTTGCCGAATTGTGCAAGTTGCAAGATTTTACAATAGAATTGCAAACGAAAATATAAGCTTAATGTTTTGTAAGATTTTTTTTTTTCAGTAAAACATAAGGAATAAACTGAAAAATATTACATATTTTTCCTTTAATGATTAAAAAAAATTATCATGGGGAAATACAAAAATTTTTTTCAGATGTGAAATTAATATCACTATATTGTAGGTTTAAAATACGCACTCTTGAGTGAGATTATGACTCAAAGCCTGTAAAGGAATGACAGTTTCTCGTAAGGTTTAGAAGGATTCATTTCTTAAATTTTTCCAGCACTTTATTTACCTGATATACAGTGTTTTACATAAAGAATTAACTAGTTACCCATTTTTACTGAAGTTTATATGGAATATGGGCCAAAAAATGTGAGATCTGACTTCCACTGAAGTACAGTTCAGGAGCATGTTGAGAAACAATGTCCTATGTGGTCCCGTGTTTCTCGGATTTCAATTTACCTTTTTTAATTCAGAAGAGTTAATTACTTATTTTTTCATTCTAAGAGATGCTCTCTGTGTCAAATACACTCAAGCCCTCCATTTCCATAAATTATTAAATTTCATTGCAATTTCACTGCCCGTGCTGAGATTCAGATCAGAAAGGATGCAAAGCAGAGGATGTCTTTATGCGGAAGCACGTCACCCCCAGGAATTGTGTTTTATCTCCCAGACAACTTCTGAAACCTGTGCTTACAACATCTGTGCAGGTAGATGGGAGATGAAATTCACTTGGAAATCCTGTCGGTAATAACACACCATGGCTTTTTCTTTCTCTTTATTTATTTTTTTTTTTTCCTTTTGCACCTTGTCAGGTGTTTATATCTAAACACTAAACAGCTCGTTTTCGAGCCAAGAGTACAACTATAAATATGGTACTGTCGTTGGAAAAACAGGAATTACTTTTTAACCACCCATTTCATTCACATTTTGGAAGGTGTTGCAAGGAGAAGCAAAGGTTAAGTCAATCTAAGGGGATTTATTTTTGTTGTTTGCGTGTGCTTTTTTTTGCTATCGGCAGCTGGAAAACGACAACAAAAAAGGAAGTTACGTGCGCACACGATGCTTGATAGATTAAAAGCCTACACGAAATATGTTTACAGAGCTGCACATCCAGCTGTCAAATGCTGCTCCCCAGGTAACACCACCCTGATGGAAAACCCCCGCGCTGCCTTTATCACCTCTGACTGCATCGCAATGAAAAGGGCTACGTCACTCATCACTAAGCCCTCTCTCAAAAAAAATTAAAAAAAAAATTTAAAAAAATTAAATAAATAATAACAATAAAAAAAAGCTCTCGCTGGAGTCCCTGGAGTTCCTGGCGGACTGTTTAACATGCGGCTCACAGTCGGGTGTGTGCGCTGGCATGAAGCGGTGCCGCACAAAGCTGTACCCCCAGGACCGCGGGGGGGTGCGGGTGCGGAGGAAGCTCTCCCCGGGGTTTCTCCTGGCAACAGCGCCGGGTTGCTGGGAAACAGAATTACTTAAATGGGGAGAAACTTTACCCAACTGGCAGCCTCTTGAATGCAAATAAGGCTTGAAGGAGTCTTCTCTTGCTGATACCGTAATTTCCCTCTCTGAAATGAAAAATGAATCCAGAGGTTCTTTATTCAGAGGATTATGTGTGAATGCTGCTCTGAGGAATCATTCAAAGTTGTGTAATAAGAGAGGATAATTATTTCTAGTAAAAGGTAGCGGCGTGATACGCAGGATTCAATAGCTTCTCATTGCTGCAGCTCTGAAAAGGGATGTAACATCTGAATTTGCCAAATTTGTGTTGTTAAATAAACCTGTCAGTTATGAGAATTAAACACAAAGGTTATATTTACACAGGTTATTTTTTTCACTAAAGAATATTTTTTATTATTTGGTGTGAATCCTGGGATATAGTGGACTTCTTTGGTTAATTGTGTGCATTTATCTTTAGTGTAATTTTTGCGTGAATGACATTGACCTGCCATTTAGGTAATTTTGTGATTTTCGACTCAGAAGCATCTCGCTTTCTTCACTTGGTCTCCATGCTACTATTTAATAGCCTTTTGTGCTTCAATGCTCAAGATCTGTGGCACCAGCTGTGTCTTTAGTTGTGTTGGTGTAACTCAAACGAACAAATGATCTTTTTCAAGATGATATTTGACTGACTTCATCACAGTCACAGCGAGAGCAAAGTTAGCGTATATGGTGATGGGGAAGACTGAAGTTGGTTTTAAGGGATGGGCTGTTGCAGCTATTCACGTACAAGTAGGCATTGCTAAAATACCGTGTAGTAAATCAGGATACGCCCTGCATCATGTATGGCCCTCTGGAAGGCTCATTTGGTGAATGTATGTCGCATGGGATTATGTTGCTCATTGCTCCTTCTCTTTCCACACCAGAGAGGAAAGGAACAGGTTGCCCAGAGAAGCTGTGGCTGCCCCATCCCTGGAGAGGTTCAAGGCCAGGCTGGATGGGGCTTGGAGCAACCTGGTGTGGTGGGAGGTGTCCCTGCCCAGGGCAGGGGGGTTGGAACTGGATGATCTTTGAGGTCCCTTCCAACTCTAACCGTTCTATGATTCCATGAAAGTATGATGGGGAGGCAAAATCTTGATTTTTGCTTTACCAGGTATGGAGCTAGGGGAGGACTGTATGTGTTGCTGAATTGCTGCTGCAAGCAGTGCTAAAGCAATACACAGAGATACACTTTTATAGGTAAAACAGGCACTTGCATGTTTAATTTGTCACATAATGAATTTCAGAAGATGTTTAAACCAGGTGCATAGTGTCCTCAAAATGCCTCTTTCTTTCACTGGAAGTGAGGGGAGTCTCCGGTGACCAGCTCAGGTGAAGGCATCCGTACTATCACCAGCTAAATCATAACTTGGATCCTGTCTTTCTGTCTTAAGTGACTGTAGAATCATAGAGTATTTTGGGTTGGAAGGGACCTTTAAAGGCCATCTAGTCCACCCCCCCTGCAATGAGCAGGGACATCTTCAACTAGATCAGGTTGTCCAGAGCCCTGTCCAACCTGACGTGGAATGGTTCCTGAGATGGGGCATCCACCACCTCTCTAGGCACTTGGGCCAGGGTCTCACCACTCTTACAGTAAAAAACGTCTTCTTGATATCTTATATGAATATCTCCTCTTTCAGTTTAAAGCCATCATCTCTTGTCCTTCTCTTCTCCAGGCTGAACACCTCCAAGTCTCTCAGCAACAGAGGTCTTCCAGCCCTCTGATTGTTTTTGTGGCCTAAAACAGAGTGCACAATCTTCCATGGACCCATTATCTTGTATTTCAGTTATGTAGCTGTTTGATGTTGGTTAAATCATCCAAATGTCTGTCGCAGTCTTCCATTTGGGAGAGTTTTCCAGGAGTGAACTGCTTTGAGTATTTATAATGTTCTTTTAATTTTGACCCTATTATTTATTGCCCTTCTTATCACTCTTTGTGTCTACATAGTCATTTAGCATCTCTCTGTTTTCTTTTACTTCTTTGATGAGAGAGAGTGGTCCCATGCCCCTCTTCTCCTGTACTCTGTTAGGGTAAAGCTATTTTAATCTTATTTGCTACATTATTTTTTAAAAAAAATCAGTCACAGAATCACAGAATGCTCTGGGGTTGGAAGAGACCTCTGGAGATCATCGAGTCCAACCCCCTGCCAAAGCAGATCCACCCAGAGCAGGTTGCACAGGAACGTATCCAGGTGGGTTTTGAATGTCTCCAGAGATGGAGACTCCACCACCTCTTTGGGCAGCCTCTTCCAGGGCTCTGCCACCCTCAGGGTGAAGAAATTCCTCCTCATGTTTAGATGGAACTTCTTGTGTTCCAGTTTGTGCCCATTTCCTCTTGTCCTGTCCCTGGGCACCACTGAAAAAGACCGGCCCCATCCTCCTGACACCCACCCTTCAAGTATTTATAGGTGTTGATCAGATACCCCCTCAGTATTCTTTTCTCCAGACTAAAAACCCCCCAAATATATCATCATCGTGCTTTTAAGCATGGTAGAGCTCTGCTATACGTGGTATTCTTAAATAAAAGGGTAACTGCTATGGAGGCTCATTCAAACTAGACATGATTATGATTTACGTTATGGTTATGTGGACAGATTAGCTCAGTGTAAGCCAGGTGTGGATTTATAGCATAATAACAACTCCAGGTAACTGCCTACGTGGATGCCTTTCTTGTGCAGTGAACGCAAAGTAATGTGTCTCGGTTTTGTTGAGCTATGTTATGTTTACTCCAGGGTAAAAACCTCTCGTTACCACAAAGAGATGCTCTAATAATGTTAAGAATTTTGTTCGTGTGAATCATTTTTATCTTCTCTGCTTTTTCCCAGAACAACACAACCAAAATTAATTGAGGGAATAATGTTATTTAATGACCTAACCCTGTAGTTGGTTTTGAGTGGAAAGCCTTGAAATTTTTTTCTTTCCCAAAGCGTTATTCTGATTGCCCTGAGTCAAAATCTCTCTTCAAATGCCATTTCGCAGGATGACAATCTTTTCCCTTTCTTTTCTTTGATTTTCTTGGTTAATGTTCATATACTACATTTTCAATAACAAAGAAAAGAATTTCCATTATGCTAAATGAGAGTTACGTTGTTCTCGTATGGAAGTGTAGAAGTGCAGCAGCTTTAGTTCTCTCAGAACCCTCAGAAAGTTCAATAGTAAAACTCCTCATGCTTTAATTGATTTGAAAGAAGATAAGTGCAGAATAGACCTTATATTAGGTTACCATAAAGCAGATTTAAGGTTCTTTGACTGCTTTAGCTATTAACCTCTGTGTCTTAGTCCTTTTGTCTTTCTTTGATGTGTAGTATTTACTTTGAATTTTTTCAGCTTAAAAAGCTTCTGTGGTTTAACGAATGTCTTCCTGTCAAACTTATACCTTCAAATTACAGTGATGTATATTGCTTTGGCTTCAGTTTTATACAATTTTTATTAAATTTATTTTTACTTTGCAATCATTGAATTATTTGGCTTGTAATTTGTTGTGTGATAGGCGTTGCTTTAGCTTTGCATGTTAATATTTTATTTATTATATGTAGAATTTCAGTGCTGTGGATACATTTATATATTGCTCTTATTTTTTTACTTGCAGATTTTTATGGTATGTGTGAAACTTCCATTTAAATTTTTAGTACAATTAAAATAATACACATAAATAAGTCCTTAGGTCAAAAGAAGATAAAAACCCGTGCAATATGTAATGATTTTTTTTTTAGTCCAATTTCTTATGTATTGCTCGTAGTTAATTCTTGTTGCAGGTGTGCAAAGTTAGAGTTAGTGGTATTTCATCCTAGATGAAGAGATTATTTCAGTCTTAGTTTTGAGGATGGGTTCTTATTTTCTGTTGAAGTAGATTTTATCTGTAGTTTTACTTTAGTTTGGGCTTGATTTTTCAGCAATTCAGCTTTCCAGGAGCCTTCAAAGATGTTTTAAGGACTGCCAAAATATCAGCAATGGCTGAGAAGCAGAAATCTAGTGGGAACTAATTCTTTTGGTGTCCTTCAATGTGAGACAGAAAGCTCTGTGCTTTCTTTGGGGGTAGAACTTTGGTGCCTGAGACACCAGCTCATCAAGTCTTGCTTGCTGGGTTTGCTCTCGGCCACGTTCCCCTGATTCTGTTTACCCTCTTGCTCCTACCAGCTGTGTTTGCAGTTTGGAAGGGACCCACTGAGTCCCTTCCAAAAAAAAAATGGGAAGGAAAAGATAATTTCTACCCAGCTGTCTGACATGAAGCCACCAGGTTATTTGGCTACCTGAGTCCAGCTTTCTGGAGCTGCCTGGCAGCACTGGACAGTCTTAACAGACTGGACTCACTATTTCTTAAGCAGAGCACAATGGCCCTTTGTGCGGGGTTCCTGGACCAGCCAGGTTGGGTTTTGTTTGACAGAGCCTCTTTAAATTTCATCTTTTTTTCCTCCATGGAGTTGTGAAGAAAAAGATTTCTTTCTTCTTTCACTCAAACCTTAGCCTAGAGTTTGCACAAAATTGGTCTGTGGCCCTAGAGCGGAATTTCAGGTTTGCAAATAAACCCATAACCCAGGGAGTTTGAGCATTTTGTAATCAAATTTGTGGACAAAAAAAATCCTATCATTTCAAACCCAGAGAAAAAATATGGGGCTGGGGAGGTAGAGAATTGCAATTTACTCCAGCATCTCCTGCAAGCTCAGTGTAGAAAATTACACCGTTGTTCTGATGAGAGAATGGAAGTGCTCATAGAAAGCTGAAGATTAGCAGCAAAAGATGCTGCGTCCTGGGCATTCCCCGTAATCAGAAAGCACTCAAGTACCATTGTGGGATGGTAGATGTTTTCCACAAACCAGCTCAGGCCATTGAGTAAGAGAAATGTTTCAGTATTGCACCCTCGCTCTCAAAAGGAAAGCCGAGGTTGGTTCTTGTTAATGGCAGCGCTGGCTTGTCTGCTTTCATTGAGCCATAACCTGAATGATGTTGATGTTTCTCCGGAGGTCTTTCTGACGTGCCCCATTCATCTTTTACTATTTACAGGCTCTGAAATGCACGTTTTGGTTCATCAAGCATTCAGCTCCTGAAAATTTCATCCTAGAACCTGGTTATACATACAGTTGATGCACAGCAGGAGTTGAGGAGGACAGTTGTAGATTAGCTGGATAAGGAGGGAAAGGGATGACTCCAGACAGTCCTTGGGGCCAGCAAAACAAAACACAGGGACCGGGACCGGCTGTATTGCAGGTTGGGATCATAGGATAATCCCGGTTGGAAGGGAACTGGGGAGATCATTGATTTATGAGATGAGTAGATTGACTGCTGATTGATCTACTGGTCCTTTAGAAAAAAATGCCTGTACTCATCTGCTACTTTCAGTGCTGAGCTTATATCTTTAAAAAAGACAAAATTTAAAGTCATGGTACCAGTGGATGATTCCTTGATTTTAACAAACTGCAATAACACTTTTTCTAAGATCATCAGAAGCAAAGTATCTGCACCAGAGATAATATTATGATATGTAGGGTCTATGGGGACTATTTATATTGCTTGCTTTCTTTTCTTTGGATACTTCCTAAAGGATTCTTCTTCTTACCTAAACAGGGATGTGCAAATCTATTTTTGCACGTAATGGAGTTAATTTGATGTGTGATGGGGAGCAGAAATGAATTCTCATCTTAAAGAGGTCACACTCAGGTGACTTTTAATAAAACAAACTGCTCAAAGAGTGAAAATGCTTAATTTTATTAGCATCTGGAGTGACAACTTTCAAAGTTACTAAGAAAGGGAACAGGAAAGAGAAGAAAATGCAGGCAAACCGAATGTAGAAGGTAGATTCTTAAGTGTAGTATATTAATACGTCTTCATAAAAAGAAGAGTAATAACAATGAGATGACCCTGAGACATGCTTATGGTTGATTCTTAAGATAGTAATTTTGAATTTATTTTTCCTTGAGTGATTTAAGGATGTTCTAGCTCTCCTCCTATTTTTTATCATGTGTTCCATAAATCCAGTCACAAATTGAGTGACTGGGTTATAATTGCTCTGGAGTGCAGCTGCGACTTCTGAAATTAAGCAGTAGGACCAACAAAGTATGTTTCTGCTTCTGAAAAGTGTCTTCTGATTCTGTTGGCAGCTGAAGATGATTCCTCTTGGAAAGTCTGTGTTGAGCAGTGAAAGGATTTGGGGTAGGACCTTGTGTCTTACTGTTGAGTGGGTTAATACGTTTGTTTTCTTACCAAGTTGTCTATGTTTTTTGCTATTTGATTTAATTTGGTCCCTTGTGCCATTCTTTGTCATCAGATTGTTTTTCAAACTACCTGAAAGATGTTCTCTTTTATTGGAGTAGGATAGGAAAAGCTGGATTCAGACTCGAATGCTGAGAACCCAGCATAAGGAGGAACTTCTTTCCTTTGAGGGTGCCAGTGCTGGCAGAGGCTGCCCAGAGAAGGTGGTGGAGTCTCCGTCTCTGGAGACATTCAAACCCCACCTGGACACGCTCCTGTGCAACCTACTCTGGGTGGACCTGTTTTGGCAGGGGTTTGGACTAGATGGTCTCCAGAGGTCCCTTCCAAGCCCTGCCATCCTGTGATTCTGTGATTGCAGCCTGTTTCTGTGCCAGTGAATGGAACTGTATCAGAGCCCCAGTCCTGTAGATGCAGAGGACTCAGATCACCTCTCTGAAATGGTTAGGGATATCCTGGATCTGCCTTTGCCCTGGTCAACCAGTAGGTTCCTCGTGAAATTCCTAGACATGGTTCAGGAATTAGTATGTATTGGGGACTGTTCCCAATTGCCAGTTTGATGCAGCCATCATTTTTTGGAGTGTATGAGTATAGTGTGGCTGTGCCTGGGCTGATGATGCAGGCCCAGAGGATATAATCTGTGATTATGAAGTAGCCATCAGCAGGGTTAGGTGCCTCCCCAGTCTTTGATGGAGCAGAATTGCGGACTTTGAGACTTGCCCTCTTGCAATTAAATGACTAAATTTAAATCCTCATTAAGGAGTCATCCTTGTGTTGAGCATTTCACACACCAATTAAGACCTACTCAGATTTGGGTTTAATTTACAACAATTAAAAGCTTTTTGAGTGAGAGAGAGAAAAATAAAGTATCAAATATGTATCCTATAAGTGTGGATATCTGTGCACTGACATTTCTGGGTGCTACTGTTGTAAAAATGTCACTGTAGTTCTATTAATTATAATGGAGTTGGAAAACGAGTAAAAGTTTGTTCTCTCTGGGCTGGTGACTGGATGCAGATGAGGAATTCTGAGACATTAATTTCTGTAGAACCGTTTACCATATTTAATTTGTGAAAATTTAATTGTTGAAGAGAATGTTGAGCACAACATTCAAGCACTTTATACTTGAATTTTACAAGAAAGTTCTTTTTTCATGCAGAACAAAGAATAAGTTCTTATTCCTCACACATGGACTAACAATTATGAGAAGGTAACCGGACCATATTCTGGATGAATTATCTTAGTTGCCTGATTTTTCAAAGCATCTTTTTCTCATAATCACTGAAGATATTTGAAAGTTTCTACCCACTTCATTATGAGTCTATTTTCACTCTGCCCAAGTTAACGGTAAATGGATTCCATTATGAGTAACTATTTCTACCTAAAGTGCTATGCAGATATTTTTCACGTTGCACCCTGTAATTGCTTTTCTAAATGACAGTCACAAACGCTGGTGAAGCCGGGCTCCTAACATTTTGATTTTTGTGAGTATCTGTTTTTCTCCTGAGAACTAAAAGGAAATTATAAGCAGTTAAGGCTACAAATGGGGTTTAAACTTCCTTGTGGCACTTTATATATATAATGTATGTATCTAAAGTTTGGGGGTGGTACTGGATGAAAATGGGAAAACATTTTAACCTCTGAATGCAAATTTGGTTTGATATACTCAGAAAAAAAAATGAGTCCTCAGAAAAACCTGAAGAGGAGCACATTTAGTGAAGACTGACTCATGTGTTTTGCAGTTTCAGACTGGGGAGTCATGCCAGCAGATGATGAGTAGTTGAAGCATATTCCCGGGGTGGAATATTTAGGAAGTTGTTGATAGCTTCCCATCGAGTTTGGCCTCGCAATTTGTTTGCTTTACAAAGCTGAAGAACTCCGCTCAATGGCGTGCCAGCGTGCAGCCCTAAACCCACCGCACTGCGGCATGGTTCAGGCATGCAGATTTGATTTTTAACTGGATTTGACTGGAACAATCCCTTGCTGGTGCTAATCCTTTTCCACAGCATCGCTCAACTAATGCAGCCTCCCACGGAAAAGGCCACGATCAGGCATACAGGATGTTGTCAAAATGATAAATGATAACTGAGAAACGAAGGTGGTAGGTGGTCAGCTGCCAAGGAAAGTAGCAGTCCTATTAGCAAAATTAATTGGGTACATCCAAAACTATGCAAAACGAGCTGTCATAGGTGGTCCCTGCTAGGGATGGCTCATCAGTCTATTGATTGGTCACCCTGGGAGTCTGGAAGACCTGAAGTGCACACTGAAGCTCCTTGCAGGTCTAGTCCCTCGTGTTCAGATTATTCATGCGTTTATAGACCTTTGTTTTTGTTTTCTTTTGCATTTGTTCCATTTTTGTGATTGAATCTGGGAATGTTCACTTCATGTCTTGCTATCTTCCTATGATGCTTCTATGTGGCTGCAATATTGCTTTTTCTTTTTACTTTTTCAACCATATTTTGTATCATAGAACCATAGAATGGTTTGGGCTGGAAGGGACCTTAAAGATCATTTATTTTCAACTCCCTGCCATGGGCAGAGATAGCTTCCACTAGGTCTGGTTACCCAAAGTCCCATCATTCTCTGTTTATATTGGTCTCTATGTCATAGTTTTTCATTCACTCACTTAGGGATTTTTAGAGTTTCACCGGTGTTTGGCTATTCAATAATAAATGAAAACCAGAGAAGTGGAGAGTTATTAGCCAATTCATTGTCATCATCTCTCTGTAAGAACAGCCCAGGTAAAAGTAGCCTTTTTTTCTGTCATGTAATGTACTTTCACCCTTAAATAATAAATCAATAAATCCTCTGGCTCCAAAATTAGACTCCTAAAAAATCTCTGGCTTGTTCTCAGAGGAACTGGCTTCACTTATCTCTAATGGGAATGCCCAGAAATGATAACAGGAGAGGAATAGCAGAAAGGCTAATAGAGTTAGCTCTGACATGACAAACATGCCATGTTAAGAGTGTGTTTAGTCTTAAGAATAAAATGTTTTGGGGAATAGCGTGTGTGTGTTGCTTCTGAGCAATATTCTCTTATCAGGTGGGAAGGATGAAGCGCTACACAGCTGCCGTTGATCCACAGCACTTGGGTATTTGGTCAAGGAAGACAAAAAGAAAAATGAGGGGTAGATCTGACATAAAAGTAGTTATTTGGGATTAAAACGTCTTAAAGAGATTTCCAATGGAAATATATGTGTTCAAAAACGTGTTGACATTTTTAGTATATATTATCAGTATTTAGGTATGCAGTTCCCATGTTTCATGAGAAAATGTAGGTCTGTGTTTTTTTGCATTTTGTACATCATTCTCTCATGTTAATTCTTCAAATAAAACTTGCCCAGTAGATTTGCCTTCCCTGCAAGCGAAGAAAGTAAGCTGTGGTTCGATGTGGAAGGAGAGCCAGTCTTGTGGGTGATTTCTGTATTAGATTCCAAATGTAACACCTTATATAAATGAGTTACTTCTAAATTTTCCACTTGTGAGGTGGGAAATTGTGCTCATTTGACAGGTATCAAGGAATTTATATGTTTGTGAGACACAAGTGCATTTGAGTGACATGGAAAAATATGTGAATAAAGGCATTTTGAGAAAAGGCAGATGAGAAGATGTCAGGTGGCTTTCGTTGGGAGAATATTAAATTATTTTGGTTTCAAAGTGAAACATATAAAAGATGGAAATAATATTTAAATTGAGTGATGACCGCGGTACAGATAAATAGTATTTTTTTCCTAACTCGTAAAAGAAAGATCAAAGTCATATCTAAGATATTGCAAAAGAATAAATTTACAGGTTGTTCTATGAGTGTGGGGATGTGGGTAGTGTTGAAGAACAGACCTCCATGTTATCCTTTAATGGGAAACCTGTCAACAGTGAAGATGGTCAAATTTGGACTAGAGATGGCTAAGAGAATAATTGCAGAGAAATATGAGGAGTTCAATTCTTCCTGTATTTTGATGTATTGGAAGAGAAGAAGATCAAAGAAATATCTGGAGGATAGCTGGAGATAGGGGAATGCCCGTGAGAAAAATGTTAGAGACTAAAAGCACTTAATAGAGTTACTGGTAGAGCCTTATGTCACTGGAGTGGGTCACGTAACCTGAGATTTGAGTACTGGATCATTGCAGCCTCCCATGGAAAAGGCTTAGTGCAAGAAAGAAGTGACAAGAACTGTGATAGACCCAGATGGCAATAAGGAGAAAAGCAGATTGGAGAAGTTAATGGGGGAAGTAAGGAGGAAAGTAGGAAGAGAACGTGAAAAAACGTCCTGAAAGGCAAGGTGTGGAGAAAGTTTTGTATTTTCTTCCTGTCTGGACAATACTGGATTAAGTGGGATATGAGATTGATTCGGGCTGGAAATTATTTATGGGATGGGGGAGCAATTAGTTGCATTGAAAGATTTTGACAGCTCATATTGGAGGAAGATGCATCTTGGAAGGCGTCATTGAGGGTGGCTTAAGCAATTTCAGTGGAGTGGAGCAGAACTGTAATTACAGAGTATTTAAGAGAAGAGAGAGAGGGAATTAGGATAGCTACAGTAAACTACACATTTGAAAGAAAATGCTTTAAGACAGGAAGAGGGTAGTCATTTCTGCAAATGAGATCCACTGTATTTGGAGGAGTGTGTATTGAGAGAGAAAATAAGGCTCTTCATCTTATTAGCAAGGCTCTTTTCAGGAAACCATTCAGATGTTAGGGAATAGATTTGTTTTTCCTGCCTCACTTTCATTAAGAGTAATGAAGGAATAGTTAAAATTGTTCATCTCTGTTGGAATTATATATATTTTTTTGGAATATAGCTGAAATGCTCTGTTGTCAATACATACACTTTTTGAAGGAAAACTAATTAAAAGATGAGTTTCTAATAGTGACTGCTGGAGTGGTGTAGCCTTTCAGAGGTAATTCCACTGACGGTAATTTCTATGAGATCTTTTTGTTCCCCTGTTGATGCCTGATGGTCTTTCAGTAAAGGCAAACTGGCATATTAGAGTTTTCTGTCAAGTGGATAAAGAAAAGAAATAGAAAAATTATACATAGGTGTATTTTTTTCCCAAGTTGGCCTGTCATAACGATGCTAGGTGCTAATTGAAATGACAGGATGTGCAATATTTTGAGGCATAAATGTGATTTTGAAGTTAATGATGTTTCTTCTGGAGTTGGGAGGCTGTTGGGACAGACATGAGTAGATCTGCTGCGGTCAGTGGAAACAGGGCAAGGGGAACCTTGGGAAGATGTCTAATTTATCCATCTGTCTTAAACTCCCTTTTAAAAAAAAAAATAAAAAATCAGTAGTTGAGATTACAGAATCTCTTGCAGAATGTAGCCGTAGCACCCAGCCGTCTTGTCGGGCGTTAGTCTGCTCTCCAAAGACCTTTGACAAATGTGGACCTTAAAGTAAACACTTCTACAGCTCCAAGGCTTTCTTAGCCTGAGAAACACAGCACGTTCCCGTGTTTGACTGAGGAAGAATATTTTGCTTCTTTTTTTTTTTTTTTTAGCTAAGTGAACTTTATTCCCGAAGGGAAGATAAAGAAGAAGATTGTATCACAAAGTCCCAAATGGCAACTTAGTCCCCAAACCTCTGGGACGATGGATTGAATCTCTCATCGAGAAAACAGTGGTATCCATAAACTTACCAAATGATACACTTAGGGATGGTTTTTTTTCTCCGGTTAATCTATTTTGCTCATTAATGCAATGCATATGTTTTAAAAAGTTGGCATTTTGCCTTGGCAAATAGCTTGAAGATAAAAGCAAGTTTACTCCTGTAATTCTCCTCATATGAATTCTTGTCGTTTAGAACATCTTGAATGAAGTTCCAAAACATAATTTTCTATCCTTAAAGTCTTGCAGCGTGTCAACAAATTTTCCACCAAAGCTAACTGTTAACGCTGAGCCATTTCTCCTATGAATGCCACAACGAGAACCCGTGCTTTCTAATTAACAGATGACATCATTGGCAACCGTGGAGATTGCTGAAGATTTTTGTGTGTGTATTAGCTGGGATCAGGTTTCTTATTAATTTTCAGCTGATTTTTAATAATGGTGGAAATGATAAGAACTGGTAGCTTTCGAGCCGGAGTTCAGAAAGTTAAAACGTGCGTGACTTCCGAATGTGATCTTAATTCAAATCTATACGTCTCCTGCTCCTGGCATCTTCCTATGATTCTCGGGAGGAGAGAAGGGAAACATATTATTTTAAGGAGTTATTTGTTGGCTTATTAAAATGGCACATACGCCCGCCTTCAAAAGAATCTTGATTTACTGCAGGTTGTTCATGAGTCGCATGCGGACATTTTTAGAGAACAGATTTCTTATCACTGTGCACGGTGAATGGCTTCCAGTGCTCCACGATCAGTGAGCAAAAACGTTATATCCATTGTAAAAGGTAGGAAACCATGAAATCTATAAGCCGACTTGGCAGGAGCAGCGGTTGTGGGTGCCAAGATTGGGTTACTGACCCACAGTTTCCTGTTTTTAAAGATATTAATTGATTCGCAAAGAGCATCTTTTGGAAAACAAGAACTCAGACAGACTGGCACAGGCTGGAGCTCCGCCAAGACTGCTCGGGAAGGTTGCCATGCTGGGAGCGAGCGAGCGAGAGAGAGAGCGAGCGAGAGAGCCGAGGAAAGGGGGAAAAAAAAAAAAAAAGGCAAGACTTGGCACGGCTCAGTCAAATCAGCTTCTTTTGTCTGCTTTCTCGGCTTGAGCTTCAGGAAAGAAAACCGTCCTGGGGTACAGAAAAACTCAGAACTTTTTTGGTTTTCAAACTTAGATAGCTTTTTAAGTCTCATGGGCTGTTTGAAAGTGGTGGCACATTAAATGACGTCCAGTTACCAGTGATTAGAGAAACAAGACTTCTTTAATGAAGCCTCCACAATGTCAGTTTATACATATGGGAAATACCATATTTGATTTTTTTTGTATGTCTGGTTAAACTGTGAGGGAGCCGAGTAACTTGGAGGATTACAGAGGGAATACCTAAATAAATGGGAGAATTTTCATCTTTTGCAACAACAAAAAAGTTTTCATCGACGTGAATATGCTTTGAAACCAAATCTGACCTCCTTCGGAATACGTTCAGAACGGGAACGTCAGCGTTTCTCTCATACATGCTACAGATACGAACTTTTAATGGAACCTCCTTAAAGATTTCATCTGACCCAGCAACGAAGTAAGAGTAGAGAGAAAGTTGTGACATCTTAATATCAAAGTAAGTATGCTCTTAAAGCAACAATATGTATTTTTTTTGCTGCTTCCTGCTGTCCTAACTCCATCTCCCAGCTATTAGTGACAACACTGGAGACCAGCAGGGCAAGCCGAAGACACCCAGGCTACGCCTGAAGGGCAAAAAAAGAAATGAGAGC
Organism: Pedionomus torquatus; assembly: GCA_013398155.1. NCBI lineage: Eukaryota > Metazoa > Chordata > Aves > Charadriiformes > Pedionomidae > Pedionomus > Pedionomus torquatus. The sequence continues at coordinate 90,655 of VZRU01013166.1, forward strand.
GTGGTTATTTTCCGACTGCTCTAAAAGATTCCTTCCAGTGCATCTTACTACAGAGCATGTGAAATTGCTGAATTGTCTACTTTTGGGGAAAATAAGAGATGGAAAAATGATTGACTTCTGCCAAGTGAGGAATGTTTGAAGACGACAGAGCTGGATTTGAACTGGTGACACTGGATATAGAAACTTCAATTTGTAGTTGCAGGACCTGTTTGCTGTAAATTGTGAAAAAAAATCTGCTCTTTTCTCGTTCGTGGATTAAAAAAAAAAAAATCTGTGACGACTGAAGCGTGGATGTCTTATAATTTCAATAAAATTAAGGACCTAAAAATCCATTGTTTGTTTTCTCCAAGGGTGCCTGGATGTGCAGTGAGACAGGTACCTTATTTCTGATTTCCTAGGAACAGATCCTAGCATACTGCCTATTAGGCCTGGATGTGGTTGGATTATACTGCTTCTGCTGTGACAATCAGCATTATTATTTCAAAGAGTAACTGTGAGGCATAAATTTTTATGGATCGTCTTCACTTAGAGTAAGTATTATACTATCCTTAAAGAATAGATTGTTCAGCCTGTAAGATGTGTGATTTCTGGCATGCTGCAGAAGGACATTTCCCTAATTCTTATGTGCTGAAGGAAAGGAAGAAACAACATTTTAATAGCATTTTAATAGGAGTGTGTTTGTATTTTGACTATACATCAGGGTATTTTGATTCCTAGTCTACTGGAAGTAACTGCCCTTTTCGATTATCTTAAAGAACTTGGGTTACATAATATTACACTAAATCGGTTTCATAGCAAGATATGTCAGCTTTTTACTACATCAGTGAACCTTTTGAAAGATACTGTAGTTAAATAGAGGGTAAGAGGCTGTTGTGATTACTATTTGATGCACTGAAACCTTTTAATATGGTTTGTTAGGGATTTTTGAAGAAAGTGTCTCCATCAGATGATATTAAAATAGCAAGCCTGTCTTGCTAAATCATTAAAAAATATAGTCAACGACTATGTGTTAAAATAGATAACCCGCAATAGATGATAAATTGCTGCTCGGGAGGAAAGGAAACGTTTGCAGGAGTTGTTGCTTTCTGCGTGGATTGGTGGGGTGTCGGTCATTCCTGCACAGGCAGTAACATGTGATGGGATCGGGGAACAGAGGGATGTGCTGGGTGGAAGTTTGCCATCACGACAGTGCGCTTAAGTTTGTCCGTCTGGGGGCATATTCTGAACTGATTTTCCTATATTTCTTGGAAAGAGTGTGTAATCTCAAAAGATATGCTATCAGCTTTAATCCTGACGTTTCAAATCACATTTTTTTTTAATGAGTGTCCCTATTAAAAATCAGAAAACAATAGAAAACATTTATTGCGGTGCCTCGAAGTACAAACGAGCTCCAAATATTAGAATAACCATATTTCTCTCCTGGGTACTCACAGAATTTCATAAATGATTTCTCAGGTTTTAAACATGATCAACATGTGGGTCCTTGCAATGCATTTACAAATAGAAATATTTGTACTAATAGAACATGTGAACATGCATTTACAAATAGAAATATTTGTACTAATAGTGACACTGAAGCTATTTTGAAAGCACTTAGTAATATTTTGAAAATATTATTTATCTTCTAAATTCCTAGTCAGTACATTTTATTTTCCTAAATGAGATATACACCACTGCAGATTTCTTTAGGCCTACATAATTAAAAAAACCCCATGTTTTATTTCTTTTAAACCCTCTGCACTTAAAAGTTCATCAAATTGCTTATTTTTGGAAAATACCCCCCACTTGGCAAGTTAAAATCCAAATTTGAATTGCATGGTTTAAATGGTTGGTTCCAGAACGTTGATTGGATTGTGTGAAAATGTAATTTGTGAGTGTAATTGGACATGGTTTATCATATTTATATTTTTTATTTACAAATTGTATAATAATTTGGAGCTTTCTGGATACTTTAATCAGATTATTCATTATCACCATTCATTTATGATCCATAATTATTGGCTTAGTTTAATAACTTCATAAATGAGCAATTTGGGTTTAATTCTTAATGAATCATTAATATCTTATGATTTGGATTGTACAATTCCTTAAAGTGGCATATTTCAGTGGGGAGGTGAGGATAAGGGTTTAGGATTTAACTTGATTTTTCTTCTTGAACTACAGATGTACAATATTATATCACAGAGGAGCATTGCGTTTGATCCTGTAATGGGCCTATGTCTGATCTCTCTTGTATGGATTAATAATATATAAACCAAGGTTTACTCTTCTGTTTTTATTAGTATCAAAGTAGATTGAGATCAAAAATGGGACACTAATGGCTTAGTTTGTGCCTTTTATATTTCTATGTGTAAACCATTTTTAACACAGATTCGTACAAAGGTTGAATGAGCGCTTCCTGTGAATCAATCTGTTTATGGGACAAGGAAGAGATACACAGTACTCAGTCACTATGGATTTTCCCAAAATATGTCTGTAGGGTAACAATATAAATGTTAATATACAGCGTATGCAGATTTTGTATGTTGATAATGCTGGAGATTGGCTTGAAGTTCTAGATATGGTAGAACTCCGTATTCTACCATTGCTGAGATAACCTCATCTTTGATATCCAGTATTTTTTTGTTTTGTTTTTAAAAAAGCTACATATATTTTAGGGCTCTTTCCATTTACCCTTGCTCTGTAATAATTGCTTATTTTGTAGCCTACTTCATGGCAAGGTGTTTCCTGTCTGTATAGCAACTATTCTGGCACCGGTGTCATCATTTTAATTATTCCTTGTAACGGTAGCATGTATTTCTTCAGATCTCGTTCCACTTCACAACAAGGTATATAAAAACCATAAGTGCATTCCTGATATTTTATCACTAAGTCAATCTAGTCGAAGGTGGAAAACCGAGAAGCTTTGGGAAGAAGGCGGTAGTATTCCCCTCTTTCTTAGCATCTAGACTTTATCATAATTTAACACTGATGTTCATGAAATGAACTTCTTCATGAAAACAGACAGACTTTATTTTAGTTAAGACCATTTTTTAGGGTACTCCATGTGCAGGTTAGATTCTCAACATTGCAAATAGGTGTAGTGGGATTGACTTGGTGGAATTCCTCTCTTTTCTTCCAGCTGAAGGTGTAGGCCACAGTCTTTATCTGTGCAAGAGAAATTTTGAGCAAAATCTATCTAGCATTTTGTCCAGTGTAACTGTTAAAACAGCATGTAAGTAACTCTTGTAATCACCATGGAGGAATGAACACCTTTAGAAAGTGATTTGTATGGTGGTTGCATCAGTCCTGTGAATCACTCTCTTTATTGAACATACAGGTAACCCCGGGCAGTCAACTTAGGCGAAGATGTCTGACTTTTAGTTGTCTAAATTTGCAGAAGACCAATCAAAGTCTTAATAAGATAATTTACAACAAAGAAATTTTTATAAATAAAAATAAGCAGTCATTACTCCTGCAAACTTGTGCTCCACACCAATGTAGCATTTGCTATGTTCAATTTCAAGGTTAATAAAAAATGGGAAACTAGGACAAGAAATGAGGTGATGAAAATACTAATTTGTAATATTTTGAGGTTGGTTAAGATAACTGTGTTATCTTATATATTCACATTTATTTTATAGATATGGAATAATCCATATCCATATGGGGCCTGACTGATTCTTACAGTGTTGTGAAAATTATTGTGAAAATGATACAAGCCTGTTGTCTTGATAATTATGGACATCCACATTTTTTTCAGTTGTTTTCCCATACTTAAGTCATACCCTGTATACATTTGCTTCTCTGAGTTACTCGAGCAATTTTCCCATATTTGGCTGATGCTATGGAATTTGAAAATGTTTGTATCTTCCCTGAAGCAGACAGGGACCACCCACTTCATGTAGTTGAAAGCTCTAGTGGTTGTCACCTTCTCTTGGGTATTCCATATCCACTTACTCTCACAAAGATGACACTTCTTGTGGCTAGAAAAATGAACAAAAATGAGTTGGCCACTGTGCTTACTCTCATCTGAGTCATGGAGATGTTGGCATCGAAGCATGGACCAGATTTGAATGTTATTTTAATTACAAGGGGATGGAATATGGGTCTTCCAAGAAACTCCCATTATTACTCTTTCTTTATATTTGTTAAATCACTTATTTTTTTCTAAGTTTGCCAAGATCAAGCAGAACAAAGCTGTAATTTCCTGTAGCTACTTTCTTTTTGTTGTCTTAGGATAATGAAGGTTAACTTTTCTGGGTCTGCTTTGGTTTTAAACGTTGAAGACAAAACCACTTGAATCTTGTCTAGTGTTTTAAACTGGAGATTGAGTTCTGTATTTTCTACTTCCTAATGAGAAGATAATTCCCTTCTGTATTTTGTTAGTGAAAAGATGTCCTTGGAGATGCTAGGTGACGTTTCTTAGGTTCCATGTTCCTGAGTATCTTGGAATGGGTTAATTTGATTTCTTTCTCCAGTTTTTTTCATACACCCAAGTCTAAATGAGAGGATACTGTATGCTCACTAGTTCTTTGAAGAAAGTCTACGAGTTTCCTTTTTATGAACCATAAAATAGCAGCTCAGCAGAGGTTCATGCTGATGCTGTCTTCATTCTTGTCCTGATAGGGGTGGATAGGAAAACAGCTTTTTAGAGAAATAAGATATATTCTCTGGAATATCTGAGGAGTTTGGGCACCTGAGAGCAGTATAAATGCCATTTTAGGCTCCAAGACTGTCTGAGGTATCTCCATGGAGCTGACAGACGTGACACAGGGTATAAAGGAGAACTGGGATCCCTTAGAGTTACGGCTGAAGCCAGGTGGAGGCATCTGAAAATGTATTGGGCATTTGGAATTGCTTTCTTTTTCCCATTTTACTGATGAGGACTAGAGACATTCTGTAGAGATTCTTTTTCTAGTGAGTATTTGATTCCTCAGCTCAGATTGTGTAATGCAAAGGACCATGGCCCTACAAATGATGTCATCTGTCTCCTGTGCCATGACAAGAGAACTGGTGAGTACAGAGCCAGCATCACTTGTGACATATCCTCTTAGTCTTACATTTTGGCGCCTTGACACCAATCTTAACACTTGTTCAGAGCAGTGCACTGATTTGCATAGCTCCAGGTCCTTTTGCTTTCCCTCTTGAACCTGTCTTGTGTTCTCTGATCCCTGAAATTTTTAGTTCCAAGATGACTGATGTAGTTTATTTTATTCAGCTGTGTCTTCATTCTTCCCTGTTTTCTAGGGATTCAACACTGAAAAAAAGAAGTGAAAAAATACTTCCTTTCTCAGAAAAGTACATGGGGTGACCAGAGCATCCTGGTACTACCTATTCCACGTGAAGAGTTAAGTTTTTAGTTTGATCTTGTATTTCAGAAATCTTGAAAGGTAGATAAAGGGTATTTGAGTTCACTGGGCTTGCTTTAGGACCATTGTACTCTGAAGCTGTTCTTTGCCTCTCTCCAGAGATGTTTGTGGTTCCAGGGCGCTTAGTGGTGTAATATATGAGAGCGCAAAAAGAAAACAGGGCTTGAAATACACTTGCTGGTCTGTGTGTGAACTGGGATCATTGCAGCACAGGAAGCCACAGAAATAGTACAGAAATGTTGCAGAGGAGGCGTGGACTCTCGTTTCCCCGAAGTATTTTGATTTAGCAAGGGCTTTTTGGAGCAGAGGTTCTACCTGGGTAAAGGATGCGCTCCCCGGATGTGCTTGATGGGTTTGGGAGGAAATGTACTTTGTGTGATTTCTGGCATAAATTACATACCAAGAGGCATTTGTCTCTCCATCTTGGTAAGCTGGATTCTCAAGGGCAGCAAGATCCATCCCTATGGCATGACCACTTGTGGTCAATGTGGCTGCTAGTTTGCTTCAGGAAATTAACTGACTGGGACAGATGACTGTCTTGGTGTCATCTTTTCTCCCAAATTCTTACTCCTGCAGACCTCTGCTGCCTATTTAAAAAGTCTTGGTTTGTCTGAAGTTGCAACCTCTGTGTATAAGTATCAAATGTTAGATTTTTAAAACCAGAAAATTTACAGCCTTTGTCCGACACTGTTTGCCCTGTGTGCTTTCACAACTTGTTGATGAAGCATATTGATAAGAGAAAAACTAGAATAGTCACAAACCTGGGATTTCATATTCACCATCTTCCTTATTTCCTGGATGATACACCTGTGGAGACTTTCAAGTTCCCTCTTTCCACAGATATACATTGCTGTAAGGAAATTGGTTCTGACAGAGAGGTGTTTCAGACACTTTAGGAAGATGCTTATAAGGAGGTTGACAATTTAGGAGGTAATCAGAGCCCAGGAAGAGTCTCTCTAATACAGAGACAATATATTTACTGAATTTGAAAGGAAACTGGAAAGTTTGAAGAAAGGTTTGTTTTGACTTCACTAAGCTATAATGAGAAGACGTGTAGCTGCCATGCAGATCCTTAAGGAATTCAAGTATCTTGATGTAATACGCAGAAGCTATCAAAGAATACATTATCCTTACACAGATAGAGCAGGACTGTCACAAGCAGTTAAAAAAGTCAATTGGTTCCTTGACTTTTTGAACTGCTTCAGGATATAGTTCTTCATGAAGAGCAGCATGGGTGGCATGGAGAGCAGATGTGACTTCTATTTAGGCAGTAGGTTGTCCCTTCCCCATACTATGGATTGTCTCCATGTTAGGATACAGGATTATGTATTTCTGCTGAGAAAATTCATAAGAGTAGTGTATGTGATGCTTTCTGTAAGGGTGCAAAAGATGGGGATTCCATACTAGCAAGCTATTCTTAGGGTTATTAATATATTTGAATATGACTTTGATTTAATCTTCCATATACATTAGTATTAGAAGAATGAGAGAAGAGGGATGCAGAAAACATGGGCTTTGATCTGCTAGATGGTATCAAAATGGATTATTTCTTTGGCCATCTTCTTAGATGATGCACTTGGCACTTCTTGCTTTTTTCTTGATACATAACAAGGGTTTAGTCCCAGTTCCCCGTCTGCAAAGTGCTAATTTCGGGTTTCAACACTAGTAGGTGTCCATTTATATTGATTCTGCAGAGCAAGCCGTCTTTTACATCTCAGCACAGCACTTAATGTACAGCGTAAGGGTGCTTTTTCGAGGTAAAAGGCTTCTTGGTGGAGTTTGTTTTGGATGTCCCACAGATGTGTTTTTTAATGTTGCACAGACAGGAATTGGAGTAAGGTCTAGTTTGCTTCTTCATCTGGTTCATAGTCAAGAAAAACAAAAGAAGTCTCTGAGATCCTTACTTCCACATAGATGGTACAGAGAGATGATGTTTCAAATTTCTATTTACCATAGACTGTGATTTTGGTAATAGGGGTCTCTGCCCAGAGTAAAACATCTGTAGAGACTGTGGAGGGGACAGACTGGAAGAAAAACTGTATGTTCATGGGAAGTATATTCAGAAAAATCTTGCCAATTTGTTTGTCCTATATTGATAGAAATTCGTGGAATGGAACGTTATAGGATGGATAGTTTTGCACTGAAGCAGGCGATACCCACTGATGGGTGTTCGTGGCCACGTAGGAGGTTTGTTTGAGGCAGTTTTCCCATTCGTAACGAAGACCATGCCCCCAGGTTTCTAGTGTGTCCTCTTCCTGGTTGGAGTGTTGCGTTGTTCTGTCCTTGGTGGTGAATTGTTTTTTCATTGTCTAGGAGAGCATTGCTTTCTAATCTCCATGGGTGAGAAGGCAGGGAGCATTTCAAAGAAGAAGGAGAGGACCTCTTCTTTACTAATAGTTATTATTTTAAGGCTTGCTACTTTCACTGACGTTAGTTGTCTTTGTCTCTGCCTTGGAGTTCTAGATAATTTTGAAATGTTAGGACAAAAGGAGATGGCCTCAAGTTGTGCCAGGGGAGGTTTAGATTAGATATTAGGAAAAATTTTTACACTGAAATGGTTATTAAGCACTGGAACAGGCTGCCCAGGGAAGTGGTGAAATCATCATCCCTGGGGATGTTTAAAAGATGGGCAGACGTGTTACTGAGGGACGTGGCTTAGCGATGGGTTTTGTTGGTGTTAGGCTGATGCTTGGACTCAATGATCTGAGAGGTCCCTTCCAGTTCTATGAAAATTATGTAATTCTGCAATAATGTGAAGTATCTGCAGTTTGGGAGTTGGAGTAGAGGGACTGAGAGGTGGATGTCGTTGAGTATTTGCTTGTGTATTATCGTTACACAAAGATAATGATACCATCTTGCACAAATTTCCCCAGTACCCTGTGCTGGTTTGTGGTTGAACAAGTCACTTAATCCTTGGTTCTGAAAGTGACAGCCAGCCAAACTTCTTGGCTACAGCCAGCTGAGATTCCAGAAGAGGATGTGCTTTTTGAGGGCATATATCCCTTCAGCGGCTGGATGGTTGTGATGCTTCAGAATAAGAAAGCAGAGATTAAATCATTAGTGAGGTACAGGCGAGGGCCATACTCAAAGTGCTGCAGCAGCACGTTATTGCAAGTACTTTCCTCTTTTAAAAGAAAACTAATGCTGTTTGTAAACAGAACCAACAGTGCCTCGTATCTGCAGTTACAAAGCGGGCAGCGCTTTTATTACTTTACCCGTAGCTTTCTCCAGTGAGCAAGAAGGTTGTGAGAGTGATCCCCTATGTCTGTAATCCCCTCATGCCAACCTGTCCATTTGTGGCACTATCCAAGGAATTGACACGTGGGCGTTTGGTAGCAAGTGGGGAACCCGCCTTTATAATCTATAGATAAGAGGTTTATGATCCCCAGAAGACATGAAATTACATATAGATGCCTTTCTGTAAGCTGTGCCCAGTTGTGATGCGTTTTAAGTGCTTCAGATGTTTTATTCCGATGCTATTATAGCTCTTACTTTCTGCTTGTATGCACCCAGCGTAGTAACTTTTTAGAAATGAGTGTATAAATGAACCAGCTGTATTTCTTTTTTTTCCCCCACTATGATTAAACTCATAAACTCATAGCATTGGGGAAATTTTGCATTTAAGATACATTGTGCTATTGCACTGAGATACGTTGTCCCTGTGTAATGTTTTTCCTTTCATTTGGATGCACACTCTACCATAAAATCCCTTTTTTTTTTTTTTTTTCTGCTAGAACACTTTTTCTGTGTAAATTCATCTGAAAGGGGAATGTTAAAAAGCTGATATATTTGTGGTGGGTGAACCAGTTTAAGCAGAGAGAGCAACGTGATTCCCTGCAATACTATCTTGCTGTCTCTTCTTTAAAATTGCTGTGTTGCAAGAGGCTATTGTGGTACTTACTTTTATAGTTGGGAAGCATTTTTCTTGTTATTTAATTTAGATGCTGACATAATGAGTGCTCTGCTGTAATGAATATTTGATGTGTTTATGCTCATGAAAATGCCCAACTATCTTGACAGTTCTCTTTCAACCTTTATACATTTTTAGCCAGTTTTGAGAGTGATGCAGTTTGCCCAATACATTTTGATGAAAAGGGGGAGTATTTTTATGGACACTCAGTTAACAAGTTCTAGAATTCATTTTCTTGCGGTCTTGGCTCTTCTTTAGGGAGATTTGAGCTTGAAATAAACTCTTTAGTCTCTCATGAGAGAATTGGGCCAGGATCAATATCTGCAGTGTAGATATGTAGGACTCATTACTCCTGTTTTCCTTCCTAGTCAGCAGAGAGAGGCACTTTTAAGCAAATTTGCTCATTCTGTAATACAACGCTATTGGGGCCTCATGTGGAATAGTTTCTAGTAAAACACAGTTTCTTTTAATTAATTTGCTCATAGAACTGCTAAATTATGGCTGACATGCTCATAAGCAGTGAGTTTGTAAATCAAAGGCTTTCTTTAGCTCTCCTGATCTGGAGTGTATAAATATTCTTTAGAAATTGCCAGTAATACACAGAATACTTTTGTAGGCACCTAATTCCACCAAACCCTTTGTGTGCCCGTGTGTCTTCTGGGTGATGCCATCGGGTCGCTCTGTCCCACCAGAGATTGTTTAGAAGAGGGTCTGTTTGAATCGGTGTGGCACGTTCTCTCTGTCGTTTGCCCTGTTGTCCTGGCAGGAGGATACGAAATGATGTAATGCACGTTTTAAGATTTTGGCAGTGCATTTCAAGAAAAATATGGTGCGGCTGGAAATATTCCAGAGGACAGCAGTGATAGTGAATGCAGGTCTAGAAAATATAACCAGTGAGAAGGTTGAATCATAGAATCATAGAATTGTCTAGGTTGGAAGGGATCTTTGAGATCATCTAGTCCAACCATCAACCCAACTCCGATAAATAACAACAACCCATCACTGAACCGTGTCGAAGGAGAAGGTGGTAACACTTGTCAGTTCTGTAAAAGGCTGCTGTAAATCAGAAGGTCGTAATCTGTTTTCCATGTCTGTGGTGGCTCAAACAAGGCAGTAACTCTTTAAACTGTGTTAAAAGAGGTTTATGTTAGGTATTAGGGAAAAGGTTCTAAAGGTACAGGTAGAGCAGTACTGGAATAAGTGATCTCTGGGACTAGAAAACATCCAACTGTACCAATCTTTAAAATCATGGAATCGTAGAATAGTTTAGGTTGGAAGAGACCTTAAAAATCATTGAGTTCCAACCCCCCTGCCGTGAGCAGAGACACCTCCCACCAGACCAGGTTGCTCAAAGCCACGTCTAGCCTGGTCTTCAACACCTCCAGGGATGGGGCAGCCATTCCAAAAGCAGGCTGAGCAAACAGCTATCAGAGATGACAAAATCCTATCTTGAGACAGACTGATGGACCACATTTTCTCTCCAGAACCTCCAAACCTGAGTTGTTTTTTTTTTAATGATTACTGATGCAATACAGAAAAAGAGAGATAAAATGACCCAAACAGAAGGATGGTGCTTTAACAAAGTATCTCTAAAAGTACATTCCACCAGATGAACTTGCTCCCAATTTGTTCTACTTCCAAAACCGATCCCTTTTGTTTAGCAAACCTAATAATATCTGCATAACTAACGAAATCTGGATGGTAGTAACTGGTAAGAGGTGTCGAATCCTGTAGTGTGATGGAGGTGGGGCTGGAGCAGCTCCATGCCCTGAGATCCTTCCAGCAGCAAGGGTGATCCATGGAAGGGCTTGCTTGATTTTTTAATTGTTTTCCTAATTTTCTTCTAAGAGTATTTTGAAGCAGTTCTGGAACAAAAGGAAGAGATGTGTTGTCTTTCAACCCAGCTGTGTCAAAGAGCAGCACCTCTGCTGGTATAAAACAGATTTTTATGGTCTTGTGCAAGGAAGCTCACGATACTCCGGCCAGTCTCGCTCCTGTGAACGTTCAGCCTATTTTCTTACTCTATGTTTTCCATAAAAGTAGAGGAAAGGTACTATTACCACAGACAATCTTAATGTTAGAAATGATGAATTTTGCATGTGGTGTTTTCCCTTGGCTGGTTCATCCTCTGGGATCAGGAGCAATCCCAGTGGCAGGAGTTAGGGGTGATATTACCGGAAAACATTACAGCTGCCCCAGTCTTGTAATGAAAGGGCACGGAGCTGTGCCCTGGAGTGACCAGGCTCATATTTGCTTTGTGGATTCCTTTCTAAGGGGCTAATTGAAACAAATCTTCTGGGTATTTAGCAGCCAAATGTAGTTTTCAACTGAAAAAATATTTTTAACATAATCAGACAGTGACAAAAAAAATAATTACAAATAACGGAAGAAAGACAAGTAGAGAAAGGGGCAATAAAAACCCAAATGCTTATAGATGAGATCTTCCAAAAATTGCCTACATAGATGTTTTCTGTCTTCACATTTCTTTTGCTATTAGGAACAGGAATCTGTTGATTACAGAAAGTTCTTTTCCTACTGCAGCATCGATTTCCCCAGCCCTACAGGCTTGGGTAGTAAATGAGCAACCTCTTAAATCCCAGGGAAAGGAAGGTATTCTGTCTGTCCCCTGGGTTGCTGTGGTATGAGGGAACACAGCCAATTAAAAGAACTTAATTTTCAACAACATATTAAGAGTCAGTAATCCTATTGTATTACTACTGCATATCAGTTAGTTACTTGAACCCTTTGCTTGCTTGAAATTTTTAGTATGTTTGGAGTTTTCTTTATGTTCAATGTAATGTGTTTTTTTTAATTTGTATTTGTTTGCTGTTGGATAACTTTAAAATGCATTTTTTTATTTCTAACTTACCAATGTGTCTTACCTTTCACGCAGGAGATTTTATTTAAAGATCAGAAGAGTGTGTATTTATGTATACAAATATATATATATGTGGAGGGATGTGTGTGTTGAAAGGAAAACTTTATGCTCCTAGGCTTCTCTGAGAAGAATTCTGAGAGAATTAAAGCTTTTTATTTTTATTTTCATTTTTTTTTTTTAATGTAATCGGATGTCATAGAGCTTGTTAAAGACTTTTTTTTTTTTGCTGGTAACTTTTCCAGACGTTCTGGTATTCAACTTAGTTTGTACACTTGCTTAAATTAGAGTTTCTGAGTGACATTTAGATCAAAGGCTCTGTAATTGTTTTATTGTAAATCATTATAATTTCATTTGTAATAGATAAAAATGTGACAAATGAATGTGGAAAGTCCTTGTCTGCCCACCCTCTAGTAATACATTTCCTTTTCGTTGCCTGTGCTGGGACTTTAAGTTTCTTATGTTGCCTCAAATTCGCTTTTTTTTTTCCCCTCTACAAGTGACTTCTCTTTTATGTACGAAAAGTTTATATATTTAGTTAGCTAATACAGTTATTGGTTTTAAACTGTGTCTTTGGGCTTCAGGCAGTCTTTTGTGGAATGCTGTTATATATGCGAGGGCTGGGCACGTTGAATGCCTAACTTGCCTTTCAGAAGGACCTATGAAAATAAAACGTGGTATTTGCGTATCTTTCAGGATGAGCCCAGAATTCTTATGAGGCACAACTGTCAAAATATCTGATGGAAAATTTGAAGTGCCCTTCCCATGATCCTAAACACTGATGAACTAAAAAGCAAGACCTTCATTTCTCTAAAACTGTAGAGTTATAGAAACATAGAATGGTTTGGGTTAGAAGGGACCTTAAAGATCATCTAGTTCCAACCTTCTGCCCCGGGGGAGTAATTTGCTCCTTTTCCTACCCTGAAGGGGACTAACACAATTTGTGCTGAAGTACTCAAGTTTTCCCCTGCCTTTTTCTGTCCACATATTTAGGATGCCTGAATTGGAGGCTTCTGGCTGTAGTTCTTCTGTCTGTAAGTTCAGCTGATGTCATACCCCATCAACGCTTGCGTCTCAGAGCTCTCGTCCTTCTGGTGGAAGCTCCTCTGAGATGTCAGTGGCATGTTCTTTCCCGGAAAGAAGTAACAGGAAAGTTCTTTCCTGTTAGCGAGAAGCTGTGGGGCTTCACTTTGTAGCTCACTACTTCCATCCTACTTGTGTCTCTCCCTTTTCAGAAGCATTGACGTTGCTCCCATGTGGATCCCCAGTTTCGGTGCCAAATGCCATAACACCAGCAACAAACGCTGTGCCAATGGTACCAACAGTGTGAAATACAATGTTTAGCTACAGATTTATGTCTAAACATTTAAAATGACTTTTATTTGCTCTTTCATTGTTTAGACATTAAAAGGAAACCTGTCCCACACAAGATTGCATCTAACTACTGCTAAGTGGTTTTATTAAATATCCACTTTATTTTATCTCCTCACTTTTCTAATTTTACTTGTTTCACTTTTAATGGTCGTGATAATGGAGGTGATAAAGTTTGTTTATCGGTCAGAGCACCGCTCCCCTTCGCTGAAACTAGAGCTCGTCGATCTTCATTACGTAACCTCAGCGTCTGAGTTGATACTTTCCTTTTTATTGAGAATTATTATTGGGAATTTTTATTGAGAATTCTGTTCTTGATATGTTGCAAATAGATTTGTGGCTCCCATTCCTGACATCGGGTGCTGAGTGCTCCAGAGAAGGGGACACCAAATGATCCTCGTGCCCTCGTCAGTTCTATTAGTGCAGTCCGAGTTCGCTGCACCCCAAAGAGAACCCGCACAGGTCTTGCCATTCACTGAAGAGGAAATCTCTCAATTTAACTTTGTTGGAGAAGGTGTTGCCTTAGGGTAATATCCTTGTCCACTTCGGGTAATATCCTGGTCCAGCAAAGTCCAGTAACACAGTGCAGTGGTACAATGACTTGACTATTGATGAGTAGACTCCCTACAGTATCCTTTAAATAGTTTTATTAGTAATCTAAAAATACTGCTTAGCAGTTTCATATAAAATTGGCTTTGTAGAAAATTGAAGACGCCCAGAGAAAATTTTTTGTGTTGTTTTGGCAGAGTCTAAACTTTCATGCCGTGGATCATACTGGTACTTGATGGTAATAGTGGGACTTGGACCTTTGCTGTCTACGCACAGCATCTTGTTTCCTTCTGTGTGTATTACACAAAACTTGGATTTCACTTTTTTTTTTGATAGTAAGTGAAATGAAAACCTTCTCCTCCCCTTCACAGCTTGGCAGGTGTCACCTTCCCTATCATTCCTTATCCCATTTTTTTTTGTCAACGTATTGCAGATTCCTAAGTCCCAGTGTTTTTAAATGGACCGCTTATTTTTTAAGCTGGTGTAAGGATGATCATAGATACTTTGTGCAGTTCAAATATTTTGAACCCAAGCTGTAATTTTGCCATTGGGGATAGCAGTTGTTCCAAAAAAACATTCGTGAAGCAGTTGGAACCCAGCGAGTTCCGTGCCTTGGGTAGCGGGAACACGCTTTCAGGGTTTTCCACATTTAATTTCTGCAGCGTCGCCAAATATTTCAAGCACATATGTTGAAACTGGCTTTCAAAACCTCTATTTAGGCTTTGATTTTTATTGAAAGGTATAAGAGACTGGTCCTTTGGAAAATCAGGCTCCTCTAATTATGTAGGTAACATATTTTAAAATGTTAAATTCTGTCTATGAATCATTCTCTCCCATTATTAGAGATGACATTTCCATTTAATTTCCCAGTGGGATTCCTTTTAATGTTTTCAAAACAACGTCAGTTGAAATCATATTTGTTTTGGTTGTTTGCCTTTATAAAGAAATTTTTATTAGAGGAATTGCAAAGTTTTTAAAAAGGAGGGGAAAAGGGCTTTCGGAGATGAAATATTAGTAGAAGTCCCACTCATTATTTTCTTTTAAATTCAGTGCCTTGAACAGATGTCAAACTTGTGAGGCAGCTGTGGCTCATCTAAGTATAATATATATCAGAAACAAAAGATTTGGGAGTCTAGTGAATTTTCTCATTTTGATCATGTTCTTATTCAGTGAATCACGGCTGTTTAGTGCTACTGTGAATGAAGCTAATACTTGGATTTTAATTTTCAGATGAAGACTTTAGTCCATCCTTGGAGCATTCATATTGTCTTACCAGAACTGATTCTTTTTAGGAGGTATATTCAATCTTTTTTTTTAGATTACTGGCTACAATCGATTATGCTGGTGTGTTCTGAATAGGTCTGTTCTAAATAAAAGATAGCCAAGTGATTTTTGTCCCTAGGACCAGGTGACAGGGGCTGCCTTATGCCACTCAGTCCATGGCGTGGATTCAGGCACTGAGACAGATGCTCTCTATTCTCCACTTGTCCTGCCCTTTTGGAGATGACAAGGGTTGGATGTGGCTTAAAGTTTTATGAGCTATCACTAATAAGATTGTCCACGATATCTGAGTTTTCATCTTGTTCTGGGTGTGGTGAAACGTGGTGGATCACAAGTATAATGTGAAATTTAAATGTGTTAGGAAAAATTCTAGATGAAAAACTGCTCAGGCATTTGGGAGAGTGTGAAAAGGGAGAAAACCAGAAGGGGGGGAAACAACATATGTGTGAAGAATAAGAGAGACGTAAAATCTTAGTATGCTGCTTATTAATAGGATTTATTGCTGCTGTTTGTAATAATCCCAGATTGAAACTGTTTCTTTTACATTTCTTACTTGATACATTTGCAGGAAATTAGAAGAAAATATTAAATGTGTTACCTTCTACCCCATGTCCCCTTTCTCTTCTGATCTTTTTACTTGTTAGGTTTTAAACATTTATGAGGAAAAAACATTTTAAAAGGGCATGTAACACAAAGGTAATAATCACAGTGCCATGCTGTTTTATGGGGCAATAATCCAGTTGCCTTGTTTGAATAAACTACTCGGCCTTCATTCTCCTAGGCTTTACCTTAGGGAATGAAGCTGGATTATTGCCTTGTAAAACAGTGCTGCATTCCTGTTGTTGATTAATTATAAATCTCTGCCTATCACTAGTCATGGAGTACTTTCTGTCTCGCAGCGTTCCTGTTCCTTTCCTTCATGGTTTTGTCCTGCACTCAGAGAACTCGCAAATAAAAGCTGAGTTCTCTTTCATTTGTGGCACTTCAAAGTTAATCTCCGTTCTGGGAGTTTCTGTATAAGCATGTTATACATTTATTTTCTTCAAATGAAGGTGGATCATAGCACCCTCCATGTGAACAGTGTCCGAGTGAGTTACAGCCTCCCCGAATTTCCCTGCAGTCTGAGGTAACAGGGAGCACCGTGGCAGCCTTAGTGCTGGTGAGGATCCCCTGCCTCTCCTACTTCAGATCACTTACCCACTTATTTTCTGCAACCACTGGGATGTGTAAGCCAGGAATAAGTAGGTGTTAGCAAGGAACTTGAATAGTACCATTCCAATGTATTCAAAAAGAATTTAAGAAGGTTGGGATCTCCTTAGGTTTTAACTGGGAATGTTGGCTACCCCTTCCAAGTGGAACTATCAAGGTATTGTCATTGTTAGCTCTTAGCCATATACTGCTCCCCTTGCCTCTTGTTAATTCACATTGCTGGGCCCGTCCAGAGAATTTCTAAGTCTTTTACCACTTCCTAAGACTTTCTGGGAATGGGAAGGAACAGTCCAGAAATACCTGAAATACCCGAAGGAGGTCACCCCCATGCTTGGTTGACCCATCCCAGGATCACACCTGGAATCTCTCTCTGTCTATAGTAGGCAACGTCATCATAGTAAACGGAATGGTTTTCTGGTCTTGAGTCAGTCTGACCACATCCACACTATGAAAATCTTTCACCTGACAGAACATTATAGCAACATTCAAGATGTCTTTTGGGAAGATTCCTGGTCTGTACTGACAGTGACTGACTAGATAAATACCCCCCAGCCAGTCTGCGGGGCCAGGGTGTTGGATCTAGTGCATGCACTACATCCTGTTTAAATTTGCTTAAATTAGAATTTTTCTCCCTTTTCTTTCCTACTCAGCTTCATGATTTCGTGTTTGCCGTTTGTCTAGGAGGCAGTTGCTGCTTCTGTTCCTAACAGCTGAGTGACCTTACGTGCTCAGATATGCTATGTTTTTGACACGCCATATGCAAGAATCTCTCTCGTGCTTGCCTGAATTACAAGGAGGTTATTAACTTTTAGGAAATAGGCTCCTCTTTCTCACCCGGTGAGGCAGTATCCGGCTTTCACAGTGAATTCTTCTGTGCATTGCATTTTATATTCTTTATAAAAACAGGCAGTAACATGTAGATGTATTGGGCATATAAATGAGACAAATTTCTGCACCCCACTATTGACTTTTGTCTGAAATCAGGCATATTGATTGTTCACCGCCTGATGGTGACTGTGGATTTTGGGTGCCTGATCCTCGATCTGGTATTTGGAGGAAACAGATATTTACTCCTTGAAGTTCTCAATGCTTTGGATGCCGACAGTTTTGCAGAATCTGTAGTTCTTTGTAGGGGATGATAACAGGTGTGATCACTCAAGAAATCAGAATTTTTCAGTTCTTCAAGTTTTGAGTATTGATGGCTATTTGCTTTTAGAAAGGTCTTTGAGTTTAACTCAAATAATATCAAAAAAGACTTTAGCGCAAATAATATCAAAAGGATTTTAATGAGCAGTGTATACTGATAAACAGTGTGGTATTAAAATGTTCTGTTGATAACATGTAATAATTTGTAATCATTTTTATTTTTACTGTCCCTAGATTTGCAACTTAATGGATAAACATAGTTAACTATCAAACGCATTATTTAGTAATGAATAGAATTAGGAGGAAAAAGCAAAGATTGTAGGAGCATGAGTTTTGGGAAGCGTGAAGAAGGCACTGCCTACTGAGAGAGCTGACCTGCTGGTTTCGGTGGCAGTAAATCCATGACAAGGTTTACAATGAAGAGCCAATTAAATTTTAGAAGAGGGGAGTCCTCGGGTACCATCCCCTGCATTTGGTACAGGAAGGTTGATAAATGTCTTCCCTCTACATATACTCAAGAGAGGTATTCCTTAGAAATGAAATATATTTCTGCACCCCCACTCCCTGATTTCTTACTGTTTTGTGCAAAAGAAGTCAGGAGAGAAGCATATTTTAACTTTGCTTACAGCAACATAATTGGGAGGGTATCTGATGCAAATAAATTGGCTCCAGTTTTCACCTGATGTACCCCCGCTTCAGTTCTCTTCCTGCCCTTATGAACTGTACTTATTGTTCTTGCATTGTAGTTATCTTTGAAGAGGCAGGGTTGCCTGTGGCAGTCAAGGAAAAATCAGAAGAAAATTTAAATGATTAATTAATGTAATCTAGTGTCTGTTTTACCAAAGGCTTTTAGGGACTTATTTAGCTCGATTAATGAGAGAAATTCCAACAGCAGGTTTTTCGAATAGGTTTTTGAAGAGTGTAAATGACATGGCTGCTGGAGGGAAGATGATATTACACCTCTTTATATTAAGCCTCCCACTAAATTAGTACTAATGAAAAATATTCCTATAAAGCTTTTAATTTTTATTTAGTATTGGTAAAAATCAACCTACTACACATTTTCTTTCAAGTTGTAAAAGACAGAGGACATAAATCTCAAACATAGCTATCAGCTAAAAGTCCTTATGAACTGTACTTATTGTTCTTGCATGTCCCAAAAGTGACTGGGCAAAATCATGGAAGAAAAATTATACTGAATAAAGGTACCACCTTTGGGCCAGGGGATCCTGGAGACCAGGCAAATATTCCTAGGAATTGTCAATATGTGCTTCCACTGTTTCTGTGCTCTTCTGCCAGGGGGAGAGCAAGGGAAGGGTCTGAACTGACCTTTGCATCAACCTGGTGTAACTGTTCTGCATGACGTGTTTTAGGATTCCGAAATACCTGTAACCAAACAAAAAAGATGGAAGTAAAAATGTTGAGATATTTCAAATGTTGTAATGTTTCATTTTAATCCATTTAAAATTGTTGGCGTCACGCTAAAATTTGGAAACAAACATGGATGAACTGAAATACTGTTATTTCATGCTATTCCAGAAGGAATTAGGTTAGGTGGGACTTCTAGAAGTTGTCTGGTTCAAGTCCCAGTTGAAAGCATGGCTGTCTTCACAGTTAGGACCTTGCCCAGTTGAGAACTGAAAATCTCTGAGGATGTAGATCTCACCATGTTTTTCAGGCGCCTTGTTCTCACCCTTAACTACTTCTGTCGTGAAAGATCTTTTCCATAGGAGAAGCTGGAGTTTTGCTTACTGGTGGTATTTTTATTTCAAAAATACATAGCTAAAGGTTTTAATAGTTCTGAAGCATTTGCATTTGCTTTTTTCAAAGCAAAAATAAATTCTATTGATTGATTATTTCCAGCAAATTTTTAATGGGAGGCATATTAACAGTTGCCATTGAAGAATGTCATTAATTCCTGCCTGGCTGTAATTATAGTATTTAATGTCAGTGAACAAGTTTGTCAGCCCCAAAAGTTACAGCTGTCTGTGGGGATGCAAAATGTCTTGAGTTGAGATATAGGATCCTAGAGTGGAAAAGTGATGAACACTGAGAAAAACACAGAGATATCTTCAAAATGGCCGTTATTTATTTTTTTAAATTATTATTATTATTATTATTTC
>VZRU01013166.1:110502-124569 GCA_013398155.1 Pedionomus torquatus
TATTATTATTATTATTATTATTATTATTATTATTATTATTATTATTATTATTATTATTATTATTATTATTATTTTGGGGTAGCCTCAAAACTGTGTCACAGTCAATGCAAATGCACACTTTCTTCCCCATTTGTCCTTTCCTCCCTCCTTCTCTAGAGATGTTACTAATCAAAATGGTAAAGTAGAGAAAACCTCCTTCTATAGCAGAGGGATACTGTAGTTTTGACAATGAAAACTAAAAAGCGAAGCTTTGCACTGTCTTGTATAATCATAGAATAACGTAGGTTAGAAGAGGCCTCTGGAGGTCTGTGGTCCAGCCTTGTGCTCTGAGCAAAGTCAGCGCAGGAAGGTGAGGTTCCTCATCTATCAAAATACAGATGGCTTAGCTATCAAAAGTGTTTTATTGGTTGAAAAATACAAGTAGATTGGCACTTATTTTTCCATGCTGTCTCTGTTAGAGGAGTTTTTAGTGGCCAGAAGTTCAAGGACAGATTAAAAAAAAATGATGAAAAACTATTTTTCGGTATACTAAAAATGTGTACGCTTTTCATGTGGCCTTATGGACTTAAGGTTAAGTGTCTTAATTTAAAATGTGCTAATTATTCTTCCTCTTTCAAGAAGAAGGTCAAATATTATACTCACCAAAGGTCTAGCTGACGATGAGGAGACCAATCTGGCAGTGAGAGCACACAGAATTTGAGATAATTTGACAGAGAAGGAAAGCTAGAAAATGCTGGGTTAAAAATTAATTCCTTGGCAATCTGGGTGTGTGAGTTGGAGAAGGGAAGGATGGAGGATGACTTCCAGGGGAGAACTAAGATAAGAAATAAGAAAATGTGGCTTTCGGGATAACTCTGACATGACTTTGGGAAAAGGGATTGAGATAGGAGTTTCACTGGGACTCATTTTAAGGTCATGAGACACAGAGGAAACCCCCAAAAGAAGCCTGAGGGAGGCAGTGAACCCTCTGCGGGTCTCCAGGGGTCTCCAGCATCCCCACATTCCCAGTGCCTCAGACCTATTGTGCTGGAAAGAGAACTAATGCACTAACAATTTATGTAATTATTATGAGCAGCAAGCTTTTATTTTATATCTTACATTAGTACATAGCTTCACCGACTTAGGGCATGTGATATGCCTGCATTTTTAATATCAAGAGGTTTCAATAAAGGTGAAGAGAAAAGGATCTCACTCTTTTAAAGCTTGCATAAAATACTATGTTTGAATACAAAGCAACCGCTTCCATGAACCATAAACCAGCCCCAATGCACCGAGGAGGTTCATTATTCAGCCTAGGAACACTCATGAGCAGCTCACAAATGCAGGCACAAATGGCATCCCCTATGGCTTTTCTTTCAGTGAAGCCTCTGGCATTAAGAGGTCTATTTCTTCATTAACTGTATGTACATCTTGATTTCTCCTTGTTGGCAAGGTAGCCCACCGTATTCCTTATATTGTGAAATGTGCACAGTACCTTGATCACAATCATATATAGAAGTTGTGACAGTTTAAATAGCCTTTAAGTAGCTTTATCTTATCCATAAATGGCGAAGTGTTCTTTCATCACCTTTCTGTGGTTTGGATTTGAAATGACCATTGTCCTCTTGGTATCAGAATAATATCTATCAGGACAGAATGAGACACGCTGTGTTACCTAAACATTGTCACTGGTTAAATATGTCAGTGCTAATTCAGTTATTGTTTGTGCTCACCTGCTGATGCTTCTAGTTCAGTCTTTCACTGGAGAGGCTTATAATGCACTGGGGAGAAAAATGTGGTTCCAGAAGCTGGTAGAATGAAAACCACAGCAAGGTAGCAGTTTGGTTTATATTAAAAAGAGCCTTGGGACTTTTCCTACTGATAGAGTGACTTTTGGGAGCAGAACAGATGCCATAAAATAGCATTATGCTGCCATCTACAAGGTAGTTTTGTTGTAGGACCCTGTTCTGGCTTGCTTATAATTTGTCCAGGCTAGAATGCAGAGAAGGCCATGTTCAACTCCCACAAACAGCGTGTATCCCAAAAACGTGTCCGAGAGGGAACTCTACCAGATTGGTCTGATCACGTCTCACCAATTCAAGCAAAGAAAAAACATTAAAATAGTCAAATAGTAAAATGGGAACAGTAAACTGTTGGCATTTGAGTTTATTAAGGATTCCCTGACTCTTGTCTACCTAGAACCCTGGGCAAAAAGACGATTGCAGTCTAGAGTAAGATGAGTAGGTGAGCGGAATTCATCCAGGCCCCCCGTTTTGGGAGCCCTGCCTTTCAGAAATGATGGATCACACAAGCATGAGGTATTGATGGTAAGCAAACTCACTGCTGTAGGGACCTTAAGTAGTACTTTGAAGAAAGTAGTTGGCCATAACGTTGTGATTTGGGGAGCTTTGGGTACTGTGTTGTCACTGGAACTACTCACCTCTGAAAAACTGTGGAGACCAATGGCAACAAGCAACCCAAATCTCTGGCTCTTCATATTGACAGTAGATATTCCTGGAGGATGAGTGAGTGCTTCTGCATTGAAGATACGGCTACTAGCATCCTGCAAAGGCTAGAAAATAGCAAGTTGAAATTACCCAGGTTGTTTGGGATTGTGTTTTGTGCTTTGTGTTGCTCTGTTTGATTTTCAGTCTGAGTGGCAAGCGCAGTGAGCTCTAGTGGTGTCTCTCAGACTTTTATTTGTATAGCTGAGATTTGTATTTACATAATGATTTTGCCACACATCCACATTAGTTCCTGCTGCTGGAAGACTCCAGGGGAGACCTTATTGCAGCCTTCCAGGATCTGAAGGGAGCTCCAGGAGAGCTGGAGAGGGACTCTTTTCAGGAAGTGTAGTGACAGGACAAGGGGTAATGGCATTAAACTAGAAGAAGGGAGATTTAGATTGGATATTAGGAAGAACTTCTCTGCTGTGAGGGTGGTGAGGCACTGGAAGAGGTTGCCCAGAGAAGCTGTGGCTGCCCCATCCCTGGAGGGGTTCAAGGCCAGGCTGGATGGGGCTTTGGTGTGGTGGGAGGTGTCCCTGCCCATGGCGGGGGGGTTGGAACTGGATGATCTTCAGGGTCCCTTCCAACTCTAACCATTCTATGATTCTATTCTATGATCAGTTCTCTTGTTTTTATTTTCTTCTATTTTTACCAATACCTGTCGTCCTTCTCATGTTTCTGTTTATTTTTTTTTTAAACAAATCTGTGCATTCTTTTTGATGTTTAACTGCAGAAGCTGACTATTCAGAAATTCTGGCTTTGTCAGTATGTTAAAAATATTGTAGTTTTAACACTGTAGCTGCATACATAATTTTAGTACAGCTATATACAATTTTATAGCTTGCAGTTTTTTGGTGCATTTATACTGAAGAAGACAAAGTCTAGTATTATGTAGTGTTATTAAAGATGAAATTTTAAAACATTAATCCACCCAACAAATAAAGAATTCCATGAAGCATTTGATGTTGCTTGCAAAAATAATGTCAGTATTGTGTCATATTCAGAAGAGCATTTTATGTATTTCTCTCTTTTATGATCTATAACATTGTTTTTTTCCGAACCTCCTCTCGCATCCTTCTTGTCGAGATTATTTAGGAGCTTGGTTTCTCAGGTCCTTATGGGTGGAGGGTGACACTTTTCACTGCTGCCTATTTTAAAATTTTCTTACATCTCATTTTCACCATCCCGCAATCTTCTTGGATCAACATCTGATTTGTGATAATTTAACACAAGGATCATCTGACTTAGTCCCTCTCTAATAGGAAGGAGCAGATGCTTTATTTGATCAAGGGTGATATAAACCTTTCTTCTGTTTTTATTATCTCTTTTATTATATTTTTGTATGGTAAATATGCTGGACTGGTTTTGATATACTGCTGAGCTGTATATCACACATCATTGAAGTAGTTACCAAGCCTTGAAGACACTGAGTTATTGTGTTAGAATTTTTCTGAGTTTAAAGATTTTTGGTTTACAGTATTTTTAAGGTACAAGTTGTTTTGATCATTCTTTAATAAAATAAAGATAAATTTAATATAATGTCCTTTTTCCATTGTTGATACTTTGGGATTGTAGTCTCCTAGCAACAGAAAATAAGAGAATTTAAAAAAAAAATGGTTAAGTATTGAGAAATCTACTACTCCCTACTTACTTATGAATTTCAAGCTCTTAGTATTTGGAAAAACTGCATCCAAAGTTAAATAAGACTCCTAACTACTTTATGTATTTTCTCAATACTTTGTAGTGGAGAAATAGCCAAGGTGTTTAAGCTCCTTACAGTCCAGCTGTGCAGGGGGAAATGGTGAATTTTGCTAGGAAGGTTAAGTTTAAACACAGTTTTTAACCGCAGAATAGCAGATCATCCACACTGTTGAGTCATCTCAGCCTTGTAGAGAGTAGAACCAGTAGAAACTTGTAGAGAGTGAACCAGTGGAACCTTGTAGAGAGTGAACCAGACTCCCAAGAATAAACACTCCCTCGATGCTGGGGTGTATCCGTCCGTGGTGAATGTATGTCAGCTCACCCTGCACTGTGTTGTCCCTTTGTGGTGGTTGTAACTTGGGTCAGTCGTCCATGGGTTCACACTACAGATAAGAAGCTCCTTCCCCAAGGCTCTGTGTCTCCACCCAGGGATCCCATTTGCCGGAGCAAGTCCTTAATCTATAACTGAGCAGCAATATTTTGCCTTGGAGCCTCTGATATATAACCATAGCTTTACCTGTCCTTTTTTCCAATATATAATTTTCTATCTGATTAAAAGAAAACTTCTAAATATCTTTTTATATCTGTGATTTACAAGGTCCCTGTATTCCCAGTTTCAGACCCACCGTCGATAGGAGTCTTTTCATTTGATTAATTTATACTATTTCATTACTTGGTTAGGATTTTAGTTTTGGCTCGATCCATCATTTGTTTTCGCTCCTGACTCTTACATGATCAGCAATGCTTGTAAACATAAATATGAAAACTAAGTTCAACTGGTGTTTAAAAGGAAGCAGAAGCAGCACGTAAGAAGACGTAACCTTTTCATTTGGTATCTGTAGTTACTGCAAGCTTTTAATAGATGAGCACAGGTAAAAAGTTACAGTCGATAAACTTGGATTCTAGCAACATTATCTTGACCTCTCAGTGAAATACCATTTCATGGCATGTTTGGTTTGAGTGGCTTTCTGGTCTTGTTTTGCATCTATTTATTTATTTATTTAAAATAGAGGCACAGAGCCTACTTATGGATTCAGAGAACAATTTTTTTTTTAATTCATGGAATGCCACTTTGTCCTTATTTTCACTTTATCCACTGATTTTCTCTGTACCAGTAGAAAATTCCAGTTTCTAAAGATTTTTTTTAGGTGAGTGTAGCAAGTAACACTGTTAAAATTGGGACACGCTGTGTGCGAATCTATTCCTTCTGCATATCTGGGCAGTTCAGAAATCGTTCTACACTTTGTAAGATGCTGTCTTGAACCATGAGAGACATTTCAAAGAACTTTCCGCTTCTCACAGGGGTATTTGCGTAATCATCTTTGCTGGAACAAGTTCCTTTGGCATGCTAATGAGTTCTCAACTCCAGGAGGTTCTTTCTACAAAGTTGCTTTACATCAGATTTAATGCCGTTAAAAGCAGACGAGAAAATTTAACCCACAAAACATGTGCCATCATCATTTATGCTGCTTCATGAAAATGTGACACGCAGGACGTGAGGAGGTGATTGACTCAGAGAACTGGTGATGGAGCGTGGAGAGGAACAGGCTCAGCTGTAACCTTGCTCTGCTGGATATAAGCAAAGCCCTGGGATGATGCCACTGGAGGTCCACATTAATTATTCAGTAATTATCCTAGAAGAGACACAAATAACATTTGAGAGACAATATTACAAGGGATATTGGGTGTCTGTAGTTTTGATTATTTTTTTCCTAAATTTTTGAAGTTAAATATTAGGCTTTTCTGTAAGTTTTCCTCTTTTATTTTCACAATTCCCATTTTCAGTGGGTCAGTGTGGGATATCTTGAGTCCCTGGTCACAACGCAAACATAGAGTGGCTTGAAAACATAGTCTTGAGGAGAACTAGGGCCTGACAGAGCCAAATTAAAATTGCTATGAAACAGTAATTCTAAATCATTATTTTTTTAATGTCTTCTCTGCAAATTTCCTCTCTGAGATAACGGGAAAAATGTAAAGCCTTATAGCTACCGTGATACCAAATCATAGACCTTGTTTGTTTTCCTTCTGGCTGTGTGACTCCCATACGCTTGTGGTTTCAACTGGTGTCAGTGGTTGTTCTGCTTGAGCTGGTGGTTGGGATATTTTATAAAGGTGCCACAAAAATGGATCTGAACCTTCTTAGGATCTTGGGCAGAAGACTGAAGTTTAATCTGTTGAAGTGTGTGATGGAGTGGGTTGATGTCCATTAGCAATGATGCAAACGGCTGGATGGAAACTGGCAGAGTAACCATCTCAGTGAAATCTGCACTTACATAGTGGTCAAACCTTTTGCTGTTTTGAATATAGTATTTAAGTAAGAAAAATAGCACTTCGCAGCAGTGAATGTTTGAGTGGTTAATCCTGTAGAGATGTTGCATACTGGATTTTCAAGGGGATATAAACATTCATCTCCCATTTTGATTTTTAGGGAAGTTATGCATGTGAATACAGCCCATAAATTCTTTTAAAAAGATGCCGGAAAGCTTACTTTCAGTAATAATTCTTAATGGAGGAAAAAAGCGATAGTGCTATTCCATCATTAGAAATAGTTCCTGAAACCGCTGCANTCCAGCGGGCATGCTAAGGATATGAATGGAATGCCGCAGCAGCGAATGTTTGAGTGGTTAATCCTGTAGAGATGTTGCATACTGGATTTTCAAGGGGATATAAACATTCATCTCCCATTTTGATTTTTAGGGAAGTTATGCATGTGAATACAGCCCATAAATTCTTTTAAAAAGATGCCGGAAAGCTTACTTTCAGTAATAATTCTTAATGGAGGAAAAAAGCGATAGTGCTATTCCATCATTAGAAATAGTTCCTGAAACCGCTGCACATCATTGGGAAGACTAAATCAGGAAGGATTTGACTGTTGATGATGTCTCCGGGAGGAGAAGGATGTGGAAATAGCAAAGAGAAATAAAGGTCAGGCACAAAAATGATTTTGAAGCTGAAAAAAAAGCATTATGGTATGGGTCTTAAAAAACTCAAATTATAATTCAATGTGAAGAGAAGATGGGTAGGCAGCTCTCCTCGTGTGCGGGTACCTGCATGTGGAGAAGGTTCCTGCTCATGAGTGGCATTTGTTTTGCAGAGAAAATGTAAGATAGAACGACTGAAGTCAACAATAAATTCATCTCTAAAACAAGGGTTTGCTGGCTGAAAAATATTGAACTACGGAGAAACTTCCCAGGGGACTGTTCTTGTATCTGGGGTGTTTAAAATGAGTTTAGGTTTATTTTTGACAAACTTAAAACCTGTTTTGGGAGAAGTTATTTGACCAGTATGCGCAAAAGATGCCTTTAATCTCATAGTTCTATTGTGCAACCTCTTGCATGCCAGGTTTTCAGCATAGAACATTGCTTGTATCACAGCCTCTACAATCTGTATTAAAACACTTCTTATAATGCTGTTTTTAAAGGGTGGATGCAGGTTGTCTGTGCACATTAGGACTTCCTTAGTAAGTGTTGTGGTTTCAGCCGAATTTACCAAAACCTGATTGACAGAGGTTCCCCCCCTCCCTTCTTTGGGTAAAAGAGAGGAGAGGAAGAAATTAAAGAGATTCAAGAGTTTAGAAAAAAAATAAACTACTTTAATGAAAATATNTCCTTGCAGGTGGGACCCCTTTACACTTTCCCATTTCCGACCCTCCAATGGAGCAGATGATGAAAATTCCCTGCCCTTGGTTGTTCTAGCAATAAGTATAAGCAAGGGCTTCTCTGCATCCCATCCCTTGGTATAATCAGGTCTTATCACTGCAAGACGAAACAGTTCTGAACAATGTGCTGTTAATTTCAGAGTTTAGTGAGTTAGAAGAGGCCTAGCTAAGAAAGTAAAACTGTAAAACAGAAAATTGGTTTGTTTTACCTCAAACCAGGACAGTAAGACAGTTGGCTGACTCATTTTTTTTTTCTGTTAGGCTTTTCTGGAGAGTGATTACCTCCTTGGCTAAGTCTACTGGAGAAATTAGTGCAAACCAGCAGAAACAGATGGTTAGATGGTGTTGAGGATCTGATGTCTGTGCTGCTGATATTTCAGGGCTTTTTCCATCAGACTGGCCCCATGGGCTGATCACCCATGTGCAGCTGGAGTCTATTAGTGGATTAGTATTTGGAGTGGATCTCCTCCCAGTGTAGTTTTAACCAACTTTGAGCACTCCAAGGTTTTTCTGAACCAGAGAATCACAGAACTACAGAATCACAGGACGATATGGGGTTGAGATCATCTGGTCCAACCCCTCTGCCAAAGCAGATGCACCCAGAGCAGGTCACACAGGAAAGTGTCCAGGTGTATTTTGAATGTCTCCAGAGACGGAGACTCCACCACCTCTCTGGGCAGCCTCTGCCAGGGCTCTGCCACCCTCAAAGTTCTGGACTTAGTGCATTCCAGTAGCAGTAATAAGGCGAATCACTTGAATGTTGTATATATGAAATGACCACTGTATCTTTGAGAGCTTGGGGTTGGACTCAGCAACCCAGGTGGTCCCTCCTAATAGAATAACAATTAAACTATAATTTACAATATTAAATAATTTCCAATGTGAATTGTGTTTATCTTAATATCTGGCTTTTTTTTTTGAAAAAGGTTTGACTGTCTAGCTTTTAGGAATTGTAAAACTGTGGGCTGAAGATAAAATTTTAACTCGTTCAGGAAAATATGCTTCCATTCATACAGAGCCTGAGATGAGCTATTCCATTTTCTATTCTCTGTAAAATGCCTTGGTGAATAAAAGCTTTTTTTTTATTAAATTCGTGCTATCATATCTTCTTTTTTACATTTGGTAAGGATTAATATTACTCTATCGTTTAGTCATAAAAGAACAGGTCCTTATAATGAACTGTGACAAGAGAGAGGTGAGGAAGAACTTTGATAGACAGATTTGATATAATGACGCAGAAGATAATATACAATCCACCATCCTCGTACCTTGATCTTTTATAGATGTTCAACTGCAGGAAAAACAGAGGGAAAAAGCTTTTTATTAAAAGAAAAAACCACTAGACAGTTTGCTTACAGAAAGCTTCCCTAAACCACTGCTGTGGAGGAGTACAGAATATGTGTGACCATCCGACCCGCTTCCTCTTAGTGGGGAAATGATAACGTTCTCTCACTGCTCACTGGAGCTGAATGGAGGACTCATTTTGTGATAATGTCCTCAAAACCGGTAATTTATCCTGCAATTCCTTTGCTGGTTGAAGACTGAGAAGACTTTGGAGAAGAAAGTAAATATCTGGAGCATTTTGGGCGTATGTTTCTCTCTTATTTTTAGTTCCTCTCCATCTACCGAAGAGGGAAAAAAACCCCTCTTCTGGATTATAACTGAACAAAGCCTTTGTGAATGGGCCACGTGTCTGTGCCTTGACTATGACTTCTGAATCAGCTGGCCAGCTTCAGGCATATTCGATGGAAGGATGGAGTAACAGCCCAGCCCTGAAGAGAAGGATGTGGAGGTGTTGGTGGATGAGAAGCTCAACATGAGGCAGCAACATGCTGGCAGCCCAGAAAGTTCTCCACATTGTGGGCTGCATCCCCAGCTGCATGGCCAGCATGGCCAGGGCAGGAAATTTTGCCCCCTGCTCTGCTCTGGGGAGACCCCACCTGGAGTACTGTGTCCAGCTTTGGAGTCCTCAGCACGAGAAGTTGATGGACCTGTTGGAGTGGACCTGATGGCTAGAGCACTTCACAGGAGAAGACAGGCTAAGGGAGTTGGGGTTGTTCAGCCTGGAGAACAGGCTTCACAAAGACCTTAGAACCCTCTTCAGTCCCTCAAGGGACTCCAGGAAAGCCGGACTCTTGATGAGGGAGGGGAGCTATAGGATGAGGAGGGGACATTGAGGTGAGATCTCAGGAAGAACTTCTTTGCTCTGGGGGTGGTGAGACCCTGGAACAGGTTGCCCATCCCTGAAAACGTTCTACGTCAGGCTGGACAGGGCTTTGAGAAACCAGGTCTAGTGGGAAGTGTCCCTGCCCACGGCAGGGGGTTGGAAATGGATGGTTTTGAAAGCCCCTTCCAACTCTAACCATTCTATGACACTATGAACTTCTTTTCTGCTTAAATACAGTCTATGTCAGTTCTAGCTTAGTGCAGCTTTTACACTTTAATTTTGGTGTTCCGGAAGGGTCACCCTGAATCCAAATAACTGTCTGGTTTTGAAGAGACTGAGTTTGTACTTGCTTATAATTTTAATCTCTCAAAAAGTACTGAAAGAGTGATTTTAACTTGCTGTTCTTTGTTTCTTTTGTTGAAAGGTGTGTTTAATTCTTTTTTTCAGAAAACTTTTCTGATGAGATATTATCATTAAAATAACTGTATTAACTCAACATCATGAATAATTCATAATGTGGTTTTGAAAAAAATTGCCGTGCAAAACTACAATAATTAGTTTTATGTGATAGGAAAAGCATTATTTTCATATTTAGACAGGAAGTGAACATTTATTTAGATACAGTATTCATGGTATACTAAATTATGGTATAAACTAGTGTTTGTAATTTAAAAAAAATGACAAGTTAATTTGAAAACCATCCCTAAGATGCACGCTGGTACGTTGCCACCTACCTGATAAAATTGATTACTTTGTATATTTATGCATTTGCTGTAAAGTGGGTGGTTTTAAAATGTGATTGCACATTTAAAAGTAGACTTGATCCCATGGTGTTGCCTTTTATGATTGCATTTTGTGTCTCATTCGTAATATTTTGAGTAGTAATCTCTATAATTATCTGAGGACACAATGACAATTCTCATTAATTGCCTCCAGTCCTGTAGACAGATTTAAAGAAGTAACGGGCTGGGTGGAGGGAATCACGGCATATATCTCAAAATCTTACTTTCTGAGTAAAAAAGTCTGAGTCTGGGGTTGGAAGCTTCCTTAATATTGTACAAATACGTACCCCAAGGAGCCTGCCCGGCATTTTTGAATCAAGGTGTCTTCTTTTCTCCTACTGATATCTTTAAACATCTGTTCCCTCTCAGACACAGAATAAGGAACTGCTGAGTAAGTGTCCTCGTTTGAAGCATAGAATTGTTTTGATTGGAAGGAACCCTTCAGGTCACTGAGTCCAACCATCAACCCAACACTGACAAAACCACCCCTAACCCGTGTCCCTCAGCACCATGTCTGCTTGGCTTTAAAATACCTCCAGTGGTGAATGGTGACTCCACCACTTCCCTGGGCAGTCTGTTCCAAGGCTTGACAACCCCTTCTGGGAAGAAATTTTTCTTGATACCCATCCCAAACCTCCCCTGGCACAACTTGAGGCCATTTCCTCTTGTCCCATCACCTGTTCCTTGGGAGAAGAGACTGACCCCCCCAGCTACACCTTGCTTTCAGGGAGTTGTAGAGAGCACGAAGGTGGCCCCTCAGCCTCCTTTTCCCCAGGCTGAACAACCCCAGCTCCCTCAATGACACAGGAATGCTTCTAATGCTTCGGAAAACTGCATTCTTAGAAGTCTCTAGTGTCTGAATCTGTGAAAATACTAATTTTACAGCCAGCTCTGGGATGTGGGTTTCAAGGTCTCGGTGCTTTCAAGCTCACCTGGTGTGAGGATGAGGAGGAGCAAGTCTCGGGCACTTGATTCAAGCTGCCAAGGTGATTATTTCATACCACGAACGTCACATTCAATATCAATTAGAAAGTTTCCTGAGAAGTTTCTTCTCTTCCATGATGGATACCATCCTGAGAATTCCTTGCTCTGGTGCTGGAGGCAAAAATACCAGAATACCAAAAATATTCTGTGTTAAAATACTACCGTAGGGTGCTTGCTTACCTTGAAAGCTTGTAAAAGCTTTCAATTAAGTGAAGAGTTCAGCTCAGCTCTACATTCATGGAATTCTTTCCCTGCTATCCTGAACTTATGATATTTTTCTATTGGTAGTTGTTGAAATGATTTAGCCATGATTTAATTATGCCAATGAAATTTTGAGCAGTGCCTGGATGTTTGGCACGAGAAGCGATGTTCTAGATCATTAATATAGATTATTGTGATTTATATAGAGGGGCAATTTAGATTGAATAGAGGGGAGATTTAGATTGACTATTAGGAAGAAATTCTTCGCTGTGAGGGTGGTGAAGCACTGGAAGAGGTTGCCCAGAGAAGCTGTGGCTGCCCCATCCCTGGAGGGGTTCAAGGCCAGGCTGGATCGGGCTTGAGCAACCTGGTGTGGTGGGAGGTGTCCCTGCCCAGGGCAGGGGGGTTGGAACACGATGATCTTAAAGGTCCCTTCCAACTCTAACCATTCTGTGATGCTATGCGAGTGTTGAAAACAGCACTAGTATATCTAAGTTATTCCTAAGTATTTCTTATAGTGGGTTTTTTGCTATCTCTGTGATGATCTCGGGACTATCTCGTGGGTGACTGGTACCTACTTTAAAAACCTGCAGAAGGTCTTGTTCTATCAATGAGGAAGCTTCGCTGTTGTCCTTTGTATCACGCAATTTTCTCCAACGTGAAGAGGCTAGAAAATGTTAGCAAATAATTTTTTTCTCTGTTCCATTAAAGGCATCATCAGAACAGTCTCCGCAGCAGTTCTGACACCTTTTGTAACTTCGTATTCTGTGCAGAAGAGTGCATATTCATTTCATCAAAGCTTATGTATGCGAACTTTTGTTGTGCTAATGTAAGCTCCCTCAGGGTTCTCTGTGGCACTAGCACAATTTTTAACATTTTGACTTCTGCACTGCTGGATTTTGTGTATGTCACCTAAAAAGCAGCGAGAATTTTGTTTCTTTTTTGTTGTTATTGCTAGTTCTTTGTTTCTTCAAAGGCTTTTCAAGGCAGTTTCCTCTATTTTTCTGGATGCACTGATTTCTTTCCATGAGTTAAAGTCAGAAGAAGATTTTCTCTGTTACTTTTTGAACTGACAGGTTCTTTTTGAGCTTTCAAAGGCGCTGCGAGATACAGGGTTATGTCGTTATCAACACTGTCAGATTCTTGCTGCAATAACAAAAGAGCCATCCAAAGACCCTGTAAGCAAGATGAGAATTTATTGTGGATATGCAGAAACCTTCCCTAAGGTTTCTTCTTGTTGCTCCTGGTGTACCAAGTATCAACATGATAATGGCATTCTTAGAAGTAGTACATAAAACCCATATTGCCCATGCAAATAAACTGCCATTTCCTACTGCAGAGGTGCCAGCCCTGGGAAATGAGATAAATATTAAAAATAATTTTGCTTTTGTTTTTAAAAGTTCTACCCTATGATTCTATGATTTCTATGATTCTACCCTATGGCTGTAGTGGTTAGATGTGGTGTCTGCTGAGCTGTGTCTTGTCTCCATCTCTGTCTCTGGAGACATTCAAAACCCGCTTGGACAAGTTCCTGTGCAACCTGCTTTGGCAGGGGGGTTGGACTAGATGATCTCCAGATATCCCTTCTGACCTCCTATCATTCTATGGTGCTGTGATTCTGTGGGCTTTGAGCAACCTGATCTGGTGGGAGATGTGCCTATCCGGGGGAGAGGGTTGGCAGTGGATGATCTTTAAGGTCCCTTCCAACCCAAACCGTTCTACGATTTTATGATTCTATGATTAGGGTTAGGATTCCTACAGGAGGGAGAAAGGAAGCATTGGATCGACAAAGCAGTTAACAACAACTGCAACACAGTTCATAGAGTGACAGAATGGTTTGGGTTGGAAGGGACTTTCAAAATCCATCTAGTCCAACACTCCTTCCATAAGCAGGGACATCTTCACCTAGAGCAGGTTGCTCAGAGCCCCATCCAACCTGGCCTGGAATGTTTCCAGGGATGGGGCACCCACCACCTCTCTGGGCAACCCGGGCCAGGGTTTACCCTCAANAAATCCATCTAGTCCAACACTCCTTCCATAAGCAGGGACATCTTCACCTAGAGCAGGTTGCTCAGAGCCCCATCCAAC
>VZRU01013168.1:0-32875 GCA_013398155.1 Pedionomus torquatus
AATTGGTTCATTTTACCTCAGACCAGGACAGCGTGTTTGCCAGACTAGAAGGTATTTTTAAATACACAGAATCCAGAGTGGAGGTGGTTTTGGGAAACTTGTGTTCCCACCATGCAACCCAGTAACCTGATCAGTAACCTGATCCAGCTCATGCCGTCTCTGGAGCTGGGATGGAAACAGATTCATAGAATTATAGAATGGTTAGAGTTGGAAGGGACCTCAAAGATCATCGAGTTCCAACCCCCTGTGCCATGGGCAGGGACACCTCCCACTAGTGCAGGTGGCTCAAATGCTGCCCATCCAGCCTGACCTTAAGCACTTGCAGGAGCATCCACAGCTCCTCCGGGCAACCTATTCCAGTGCCTCACCCCCCTCGCAGTAGAGAATTTCTTTCTAGTATCTAATCTAAATCTCCCTTCTTTCAGTCTAAATCCATTATCCCTCATCCTATTGCTACACTCCCTGATAAAAAGTCCCACCACACCTCTCCTATAGGCCTCCTTTGGGTACTGGAGATTCAGGGTGGATGAGGGAGGTGAAGCTGCAGAAGGCAGCACCACCCTGTAGAACTGTTGTGTCTCCTCCTTTTTTTACCCTCTTTGCAGAGAATTGCAATCCTCATTGCTACAGGCAGCACTTGGTGTGGACAAGACTGCCAGAGGGTGCCTTCTGCAGAGACAGTCACCTGGAAAATCACCATTTTCACCACGCAGGAACCCTGTCACAGAAACACAAAACCACTTCCCCTCAGAGCTGGAGATGAGCCTCCCAAAGTCCAGATGCTGGACTTTGGCAGCTAATCATGCTAGACCAAGAGTGGGGCATCAAAAAGCAAAGTGTGGGAGGAAAGCAGGCTGTGAAAGGGCAGTGATTTGTTGGTCAATCAGGCAGCTGAGAAAAGGGAGACAAAAGACTGCTAGAGGTTAATGTGTGGGCAGATGCTTCACATTATTTGTAAGGCTGAAGCATTGATTTGCTGCTGCTGTTGGGTTTGCCCCCAAAATTAACATTTTTTTCCTCCTCCTGTTACAATTGTTTTTGTTTCAAACACGGGCTCATCATTCGTAAAGGGGAAAGTGTCGCTCAAGGGACACTAAAAAGATAATTCTTGTTCCCAGTGCCAGAATTTGGATGTCAAGCTGAAGGAAACTGTTAAATTTTTGAGGCCAGCCCTCCACTGCTGCTGCATGGGTTACCCTTGTCAGTCAGCCAGGTCACCGTCCTAGAGGATGGACTTCTGGTGACAGATCCCTCTGAAAGGCCTGATGGGCTGTGGAAAAACTGCCAATATCCAAGGACATCCATGTGCTATGCTAGAAGCCATATGCTGTGATTGTCTCTATGCAACAGTTCGCTGCCCCTTTATAGCCCTTTGTGCTTAAGGAACCTGTTGTCAGGGGCTTCCTCTCTCAACAGTCCTGAGCCTTCTGCCAAAGTTGTCCTTGTTCTTGACTCTAGGCCATGGCTTTTTGCCCATCTAGCAAACTTCTTAAACAGCTCCTGATTTTCAGACATTTTTTCCTGTCTTGTTGCCACCGTCTGGTCAAATTCTCTTAATATTCCTTAATGATGAGACGAACTTCCAAATATAATTATTACTAATTAGGACTGTCCTTTGTTTGTTCACAATCAATGTAACCAGAGCCTATAAACCTTAGGCAATAAACAACTTGTAATCCTAAAATTAACCTATTATTATCTGTTAGACTGAGTCTTCAAATAGATAGCTGTCAAGTGCAATCTCCTTTTGTGCAGAGAAAAAAAAAAAAGAGGAAAAAAAATTAAATCTCTGAAATTCATAATGTTTTACTACCAGCTGCATGAGACATTCCAAACTTAAGTTCCCTATAATAACACAATTTTCACTCTGCAGTGAAAGGTGTAGTTCACCCTACTTTCTGGTTTGATTCAATGTTTTGCAGCAGACATCATCTCTTCATTCCCCCTCACTCTGCCAGCACCCCTTCTGGAGTTTATCATTTGCATGTTTTCACACTCCTCCAGCTACTGATCACTTTTAAGGGGGTAGTGCAGGGTGTCATCCCTCCCCCTCAGTCCTACCTAGAAGAACCATACCCTGAGATTAGAAGATTTCACTCACATGAATCACCCTGTAAATGATCTGCAATGACAGTTACATCAGACCTTGTCTCATCAACGAGAATTTCCCAAGTCCTTTGCACAATAACTATCCAGATAGTATTAAGGCATGAGCTATTCAATTTCTTCCCTTCCCAGCCAGCTCCAGCACTGTTCAATACAAATGTTACTACCTGAGTCTGAACAGCATTTTCCTTCCTGGCACCCTTCATCTTTCACACCCTACCAGTTGCTTCCCTGATTAGACTATCCCTTTCCCCTTTCTTGCTTTATTTTCTTGACTGGGGGGGAAAGTAGCACTGCATCGCTGAGGAATGATAGCTCCTGAGAGAGGGTAGATCTACAGTTGGCAGGGAAGAGTTGACCATATCCCTGCTTGCAGATTTTGGGAGGTTACCTGACAGCACAGCTGGTGAAAACTGTTCATCAGCACAGGGCAAAGCTCATCGCTGTGTTTTCCTGCCGAGGCTGAGTCCTGTGCTTAGCACACACGGTACCCTGGGCTACTCCACTGAGAATAAAGCATGAGAGGGCAGTCTGGTTGTCTGTAGCCTCGGGAGAGGCTCCAGACCCAGAAGTCAGACTCATTCCTTTCGTTAGGCAGTGCATGGGAAGAAAGAGAATGTTTCAGTCAGCTGCAGCATCGTGCCCCGGGACCCTGAGTCCTGCTCTGCCACTCCAGGCTGTCAGGAGCTCCCTCTGAGACCACCGACACGAGCTTTCTGCTCCACTTCCAGGCTTTGTAGTTTCTGCTCAGGCACCGTGGGGGAATTAATGCCATTCCTAATACAGCACTGCCCAGGGCTAAGCAGCTTCTTGCAACATGATGCAAAATTATCAATTTGCAAATATACATTCAACTATAAGCCTCTTGTGGTTAGAGGGGTCCCTTGAGAAACCGTGGAAAGTGTGTAATGCCTTATATCATGATCCTGCGTAAGCAGGAGACGGGGGAGCTTGTAGGAAGCCTCCAGGCAGATGTGGAGAGATCGATCAGGGACTAATCACGAGGAGGGAAAAATGGTGGGACAGACCTGTAGGGAAGGCCATGGGATTCAGCCCACCTGCCCCCTTTAGGGAGAAAAGGACTTTCCTTTCCTCTCCATGGCAGATGACAACTCAGTGTCTCTACACACAGCTTCTGTGCTGCTGGGATAAACAGGGTCTATTTGGCTTCCTAGGAATCTGAGTCCTGAGATCCCCAGAAAATGGTGTTTTGGAGGGTCCCAGGTAGGCTCCTGTGCCCTCTAAAAAGGCAATTCTTCAAAGTGATCCCTATTTCCTTGGCCATCTGTATATTGGCCTTTAGAAGCTGGTACTTTATAGATAGGGTATGACCAAAACACAGCTAATGCCTGGGGGACATTACTGCTTGAGCTGCGGTAGTGGCAGCAGACTCTCAGATTGAATTTGACACTTTGGATCCTCACTATGGCTTATTATAGTCACAGAAACTTCCTTGAACTATTCAGTGGTATTTTAAAGTTTTATTTAATGGTTTATTTTAGACTCACATTTAAAATATTTCAGCATGCAGGAAAAAGAAATTCAGAATCCATCCATTTTCCCTGTCCTGGCTTTAAGTCAGCTTTTCCGCAGTGGGATCTTTAGAGCCTTATTACATTTCCCTTCCCTCTTCTCTATGGTCACTTGACTGAAACAGGTCCCCAGCTTCACATTTACATTTTTCATTTCTTTAAATAGACCTCTATTTGCCTTTAATTAGCTTTATAGAAACACTGGAACTTCTGTGAATGAACACAAGCAATGATATCTAGTAACCTCTCAGAAATCTCCAAGAGAAAAGAGCAAAGAGGCCAATTTGGATAATCCAGACTGGATTTAAGGCCATGATGGATGAACACACTACAGTTGATGGTGTAGTAAATCTTCCGGCCTACCATCAAATTGTTTTGTATCCTATGATGGTTTTAGTTTTTGACATTCTGGGAGACCAGAAGCTTGTTAGTATGAGATGAGATATCTTCATCTGGTGCAGGTGTCAATACTTCTTGAAAGCTTCCCAGTAAAGAAAATGAAGGCCACAGCCTCCTCTACAGGCAGTTTTATTTATTCAGCTGTTGTTTTCTGCAGTCTCTGACTTGGAAGAGCCGAGAGAACTTCAGCAGTTAAAGACTTTTAAGACTTCTGAATGAATGGGACTCCTGAGCTCCACTGCTTCCTGGTGGAGGTGAAGCATAGGGTTCAAACAGGGAATCAGTATTACGCTTTATTTTTACATCTGATAACAGTGTGGATCTGTTGATCTGAGTGACTTTGTAGCTGGTCACTCTTCCTTTTTGGGTATCAGATAATGGCAATAATAAAGAAAATTCAGAGGTCATCTTAATTAGCACCAACTCATCTTCCAGCAAAGCAGCCTCTTTTGACTTCTCCTTTGGATGCCAAATTCTGCCCCACATCTACATGAGATGCAGCAGCTCCCAGGATGGTCCATATAAGCATTTGGATTTCATATTGCTTTCAGAAGCTGGCTGTCACCAGGCTACTCTCAGACTTAAGTGCAGAGCTGTTTGTTACTGCCCTGCTGCAGGACTAAAGCTTTAAATACTGAATGGACAACAAAATACACACACATCTTTGGGTATATGCAAAATAAATACAGAAAATATCTGACATTTTCACAGTAATAGGATGTATGCGAATATTGCTCCAAAATAAGATGACTGCTGCTAGTTAAAACATGCATTTTTCCCCATAATATTATCCCAGTGTTTGATAATTCATTTTAAGAGAAAAATATGTCAAGTGAATTTGGATATGTGGGAAATTTGCATTTGAGCACCATTCTACATAAAAGTCCTTCCAAAGCCCTTGAATATAAATGAATCTAAGTTATTTCCATAACACGTTGAACCATTATGCCAATGAATGAAAAGCTCCTCCTAATGCTGTCAATTTATGTTCCAGATTGTGTAACAGGAGTGTAATCATATTGCAAAGTTTCCGGATCAGGAATACTCACATACACACTGCTGTATGTTAGCCTCGTTTAAAATGGATTTTACTTAGTCTTGCGCTGAAAAAAACTGCACCTCGCTGTAAATATTTCTGCAGGGATGGAGAATTTCTCTTAACCACTTTATGATCAGTCACATAAGGTTCTGAAGTAGACCATTCCTGATTTTTCCCATCCAAAACAATAATCCTATCAGACTTATCAGTAAACATTCTGACTTGTTTTGGTTTTTTTTTTTCAGAAATTACCTGTGACATCTGCAGTATGTTCTCACATATAAGGAGCAATAACATTGCCACTAGAAGCAATTTATAAATAGTACTCCGTGTAATGCAGACTTATATTTATTACAATTTTGTGATATGTTCCTACCTATTAGTCTAAAAGTAAAATCAGGAAAGCTATTTAAATAAATCTCTAGCTGAAATCATCTGCATCCTGAATTATTAAATGCAGTTTTCTGAATAACAATGCTAAATCCGAGCTTGTTTTATAGCCTCTGGGGATATCTGTCAGAAGTTCAGCTCTGATAAATCAGCTTAGCCTACCTGTAGGTCCCAGGGATGAAGAAAATATAGAGAACTTTGTTTAAGTCTGCCAGCACAAGACCAGATATACTATCTTGTCCTGCAACCTCAGCTGTGCTATACAGCTTAAGAAACTGGGATTAGGACTTTGTGAGCGTTAGGAGACCTGGGGAAATGGCAACTTTCTAAATGTTTATCGATTTGTTCACTTTAACCTTCCTTCCTCCAGATTCTGTTTAAGTTCCCAATAAATTTCTTTTCTCCATTAAATCTGTTTCTCTGCTGAGACACCATTTCTCTTTAGAGACTTATTTCACATATTTGATTGTCATTTACTTTGCTGTTCATTCACTTTATTGCACAGTTTTCCATGTTTTTCCACTACTGCTAGGTCTGCAAAGCCTAAAAAACTCCAAACCCATCTTCAAAGACTCGTTCCTGAGGAAAATAAGAAATCCTATGGCCTGGAAAGCTATTTGATCAGGACACCAAGAGCCATTCCAAACTTCCCACTTGAACAAGATGTGGTACACTCTTCTACCAAACGACTAAGGAAATATTTATCTCCATTTTGAGGGATCTGGTAGCATGGGCCAGGTTAAACCTCTACCATTTACCCATTTATGTAACTACCATAACAGGTAAGATTATTAGGTTTTTAAATAATCACTGATGGGAGCCCAAGAGGATTTCTTGGGCAAGGTGAGGAGGGTGAGAGGCTGAGGGCTAACGAATCCAGCAAGGATTCTGCCACAGAATTTTCCAACCCCAGTTTTGGAGGCAGCTGCCCATCACCCAAAAGGCCACTTATTGTCTCTCTTTTCTTGATGCAAGGTCAGCTGTCTTAGCAAGGCTGCTCTCAGGGTTCGACTGTGATTCTACTCTTTGCTGCAAGAGGGCAAGTGGGAGGCTCTGTTCACTCTCTTCCCTCACCATTCTCCAGTTTCTGTCTAACCAGGAAACGCCCATCCACTCCCAAATCTCTCCTCTTTTCCCTTTAGAACACCATCAATGAATCAACACCACAACCAGGCTGTCTTCCCAACAGGCATATGAGGACACTCAGTTCTGCTGTCACAATAAAGCCTCCAGTAGCCAATATTTTACCAAGCGCCTTCTCCTTCAGTCTCAACAATCTTCTTGCTTATTTTTGTATACATAAATCTTTTGGCATAAATCTATTTGTATGGAAACTATCCTCCATGGGCCAGATGGCCTTTGTGTGTATTTTAGCATTACTGACAACAATCTGGGGAACTGGACAGAAATGAAACTCCTTTTCACAACTACTATCGGTGCATTTTAATGATGTAAAGCTTCTAAAAAATATCTACGATCAGAGGGAACAAGGCTGGCCGGAGTTTTCTGAAAAAAAAAAAAAAAGAGCATATTCATGAAGAGGAGGAAGGTAGATGACACCCAACCTGTGCACCATCTATCATTGCTTCTGGTACGCTTTCAGAAAGGAAATTGAAAATGGGTTTACTTTTGCATAAAGATTTTTCAGCCCACACCGTGCATTAGTCCCCAGGCTAGAGCATCATCAAAAAGCCTGACTATCCAGCATTATAAATATCTTAAATTAGGGCAAAAATACTGTGAAAAATACTTAGCTTTCCTAAGCTTTGACGTGTCTGAAAGGGGCAGGTAGTAAATCTGACTAGGGCAGAAAAAATGATGAAATCAGAGAATGAAAGTGAATTAGAGCCCTAACTACCTGAAAACCAACCCTATAGTACCCCAGGGTCTGATTTGTTAAAACCATTACATTTTAACACTAAATTATCTAGATTTTAAAAAGGCAATACAAATAAGATATAATCATGAATAACAGGGAGAATATATTTGTGTAGGATATTAATGTAGACATTTCCAGCAATTCAGCCATTTGTGAGCAACAAAAAAGGTCCCATTTGCATTGAGCTTCTGACCTGCAATATACCTCTAAAGGTACCTTTGGGATTTGTCTGTTCTCCTGGATCTAATCTGCTGGCTTGATTCCTGGAGTTTGTTGAGGAACGTAATATGTATTGCATGAGTTTATCATGCAATAATAAGCACATAGAGGGTTTCCTGAGAAAGCTCTGTCTCAAAAGTAAAATAGTGACACTTTAAATGACAAGGATTATCAACAGGTGGAAAACAGTAAGTTAAGATATCACTCTGTTTGGATTTCTTTAATGCCTTTAATCCAGAAATGAAAATTCAGGACAGATATACATGGTTACGGAAAAAAAAGAAGCCTGATCCTTTAACAAAAAGTCTAGCTGAATCCTTTCCACATGCTGTTCTCCTTGGAGAACATTTAATATCCATTTATTTGATGTGCACAGAAATCCTAAAGGATGTTGGGGGAAAGACATAAAAAAGGTTCTTATTTGTAATCTGATTGGAATTGGAATTACTCGGAATGCTATGAGAGAGCTTATACTCAGGAGATCTAGATCTGTGGAAATGATGTCTTAACTGAAGAGGTCCAGAAAAAAAACAAATAGTGTTAGCCACAGATCTTCTTAACACCTGGCCAAATCAACCCCCAAACCTTTGGAGATTTGTTTATTTGTTTTTAAATATGACAAGATCCACAACAGAAAGACATGTAATAGTGAAAAAGAAAAAACAAAAAAAAAAGAATTAAAAAAAGGCCACAATTAATACTAATAAACATCACAGCTAGTTATCTGAGCAAATTTACTAGAATCTGACTAATCTTGGCGAATAAATTAACTTTTCACACCAAGCAAGTCTATCCAGTGTGAAGAAGCCCTCAGGCCCCTACTCTTCACCCATTCTTAACCTGGACTGCAGGTTGGCTGTCTGATTCCACCAAAACTGGTGGCAAAGCTCTCCCTGGCGTGTGTGGAGCTCTAATTTCAGACTGGGGATCTCTATCACCACAGATGCTCAGCATACTGCCGATAGCTTACATTTGCACACAAGCACACATGCGTGCACACACACACACACAACTGCACTGACTTTGTCAAAAGTCAGTTACAGGCCAGAGAGAAAAATCCTTGGGTTTCTAAGGCAGCAAATTTACTGAAATCCAGCAAAAATAAATGATTGGCATCCTGAAAGTGTTGCTTTTCATTTGTTTTTCAACCCATGCAAGTAGCTGCCTTGTTTCCTGCTTAGCCTTTTAAATAGGAAGCTTGATGGGCTGCATAGGAAGCCAGGGCAGGGCTTGTCACGGTAAGGATGGGAGTCCTTCTGCCCTGAGACAGTTTCCTTCATCAGTCAGTGCTCTGACTTCAGAGCTCAGCCCCATTAGCATGCATACCACCTGTACAGGGTTTATTTGTAGAAGTAATGTAGAAGGAGAAAATGCATAGGTTCTCTGCTTGGGGAAAGAAGAGGGTGTGCTGTTCAATGCATTCAGATTAGACTGCCTTTATGGACAGAAGTCCTACTTGCCTGATAAAAGACAGGGCATTTATCAATGTTCCTCTTTCCTACTGCTATTCAATCCTTTATGAAACTCAGCCTGAAAACATCTGCTGAAACTTTCTTCCTCTTACAATTTACCTGTTCTAAATAAAAAGGACTTTGGATAGAGCTGAGCCATTTTCTTCTTTCATTGTTAATACTGACTTTGCTTTCCAATTGCTGAAATCTGTCTGCAGCTTGCTGCTTTCCTTTCTGAACATGTAGTTCCAAGACCTCCTTTTTCAACCAAAGAAGATTCACCTGGGGACTGTCTCCTAGGAGATTTAGATGAAGATTCAAGCAGAACATCACATTTTAATCAGATTCATGCATTTTGCATACAAATAAATTGTCGTGTAACAATTAAGGTTTTTCTATTAATAAGAAAATGTTAAAAATGGAAAATACTAGCACAAGAGGCTGGTAGACATTTAGATCTTATTAAAAATTAAAGCAATCAACAAGTTCATAGTTATTCCAGAGTGGGAATCTGATTTAAATAGAGTTTTGATCTAATATGATACCACTAACATCATTATCTGCAAAATAATCCAATGAGTAGTATTTATGTTATGTGACAGTCCTGTACGCAACACTTTGGCCAAGTAAATACAAAATAAACTAATTGGACTAAATCTAAAATTCCTGGTTATTTAGCAAGTTTATTGCATTTGCTGGGTTTTACTTCAGTTCCCATTTGATAAAAAATTTTGTTAGTTACATACAAACACCCTGCTGATGGAAAAAATACTAAAATAGCATATATCTGTGAAGGGTCTTAAAAGACACTGGAGTTTTTTGTTAGTATGAAGGTAATGAAGTTGCCTTATAGCTTTTACCAGTTTTTTCTATGATCCGTTTGTAGCTACAGCTGTATTAAAAAGGGATTTGCTTTGAATTGCCTGCTTTCCCTGTGCAAAATTGGCTCCCTATGCCTGCTGAAGTTTGAAACAAAACCCCTTCTGAACAGGAATTCCAAATCTTCCAAATCACATTAGGAAGGAAGAACTTGATAGCAAAAGGCCAAGCTGCTACTATTTCTTCCTGATGACTCTCATTTAACAGCCATTAAAATGCAAATAGAACTATGATTTTCAGATCACAAAATTAACATTAACAGC
This sequence comes from Pedionomus torquatus, assembly GCA_013398155.1. Lineage (NCBI taxonomy): Eukaryota > Metazoa > Chordata > Aves > Charadriiformes > Pedionomidae > Pedionomus > Pedionomus torquatus. The sequence continues at coordinate 10,158 of VZRU01013168.1, forward strand.
TGGAATGATTGATTAAAGGTCACGGCAACTGTATAACTTAATTTCGTATATAATTGTATTCAGTTTTCTGCAGATTGTTTGGATTTGTGAATTAATTTTAGCTGTTGCTGAACAATGACAGGTGCATTTATTGGTCTCTCATTTTTGTTAATATCTTCCTGTGTGAATGATTCCCGTCTTACCAGGTACCAGAACAGTACCCAGAGGGGACACTCCAGAATTACTATCTTCAACTAACAGGTTTTGCAGGGTATTAGCAGCTCTCTCAGAAGTTTTTTATTGACCCAGACATGACCAAAATGACAATTCACGTGTAGCTAACAAGTTAGTCCTCCAGGAGCTTTCTTATGCATGTGTTTACAGAACAGAATGAAAATGGCATGTAAGTTCCCAAGAGGCTTTGAGCTAACAGCTCTCATCCTATCTGAGCAGACCATCTTAGATCTGGCTTGCTTTAAGGGATGAAATAAGCCACAGGTAGACCAACTTTCATATTACTTTTGAGTCAAGACATCGATAGGATGAGAAAGGAAAGATTTCAGGCAGCATCTGCCTGTACTGTTCCTTAGATGTGCAAAAATGAAACTCAGCTGTAATTCTTATTCTACAGCAAGACTCAGAGTCATTTTTCAAAAGCTCTCAGAGCCACATCTGCAAATGCTCACCACCCACAAATGCAGCCAGAATTTCAGAAGAATTCAGCTCAAGACTTTGAAGTTTTTTGAAATTCACCTGCTTCTTTCAGTGCTCAACTGGAAGCACGTCTCCAAACCAGTTCCCAGTGACAGGTGCTAAGCATTTCCAAAAATATTACCCTAGTGAATATGACTTGAGGCCGGAGAGAGTCTAAACTGGCATAACTTGTACCTGATCTCACTCCCACATCCCAGCAACGCGGTATCAGCCCCACCGCCCACACGGCTCCCCAGGGAGAGCTCCCGTTCACCGTCTTGGGTTGCTCAGTCCTGAGCCTGGCTGCTAAGAGGCACAATTGCTGTGCCTATTGGGAGCCAAATGAGATTACACAAATACTTCAGCATTTGAAAAGATCAGGGGAGTGTGTCAGTCTGAAACCGGGGCGAGACAAAATGACGCAGAGATAAAACATGACATGTTTTATTTTTCACTTCCCTCAGTACGGCTGGAGACAGATCTCTTTCAGGACCATTGAGACATTCTTGCCTGACAAACTCCTTATTTTTTGGAAAAATGCAAGGCAATGCTGATGCACCCGCTCCTTTCCTGGGGCTAAGAGTAGCTTCCGAGGCTTCTGCTCTTTCTACTGAAGTTTGCCTAGAGTATTGGAGAAGGTTTATGGAGCACAGGGCAGGCAAAGAGCCCGGCCTGTGTGCGCCTGCAGGCGACTTCTGATCCCGTGCTGGGCTTTTGAGTCCTACATTTTCCCCACAAACTCCCTCTCACACCCTCTTCTTTCAGAAGGAGGAAGAGCAGATCTAGAACACGTGCATCAGGGCAGGGAGCACTGTAGCAGCAGTGAGCTAAGCAATTCCCCGCGCAGGGGAAGATGCTGGGTGGGTTTTATTTTTGTAGGCTTTGCAACTCTTCAAGGATGACAGTTTAGCTGTAAAAATCCAAGCCGCTTCAGCAATGCCCAAAGGTCTAATTGTTGTTAAAATCAGGAAATGGAGAGCCTGAAATTACCCTGTTCAGGCAAATGAGAGCAAACAAGAATTAGAACGGTTAGTTTTCCACAGGCAGACAAAAGAACTGAAATGAAATTAGCCTTTAAAGTTTTGTCACAGACGGCGGGATAATGAGTCCTTTTCTGATTAAATGAACTGAGTGTTCTCACAGCAAAAGTCTCATCTCAAAGCGACATCACTGCTCTCATCGTCATTATTCTCTGCTGCCCACCTTCGGAGATGGTTCATACATGAGGGAGAACAGAGTATCTTGACACGTATGAGAAGAGGATTTTACCTTGTGGGTTTACATCTAGCACTTGTAAAATCCTGAACTTTTGCCCTTGAAATTCTTTGTTTGTCAGTCAAATACAGATTGCATGAGGAGTGTGACAAAAGCAGTCCCGTAGCCATTATCCACATAGCATTATCCCAGTACAGAAGGGCTACCTCTAGTGAGGAGAAGGTAATTATTTTCAGGCACACTAAGTCTTGATTTCTATAGTAAAATTGCCAAAGGGGGGGGGGGCATCAATATAGGTTATAATGGACTTGACTGCTCCCACATCCCATCCTTTACGTATGCTATTCAACAGCTGTCAGATGGGATCCTTTCGGGTTATACAACGTTATCATGGATAAAGCAGCCTCTCTTCATATGAAATTCAAATAAATCAGTCAGGAGTTCATTAACATATAGAGAATTCAACCCATTTAAAAAATTCAGTGTTATTGTTGCATTTACTTTTCATTACGTAGCTGTCAGACAATGTTAATAAAGTACCACAGTGGCTTTTTCTCTCATCAGTATAGCTTTATAGACCTATCTCCCATTACACTTTATATCTATATAAAAATTATAATTTTAATTTTAATTTTAAATTAATTTTTAAGTCAGTTATTAATAAATGGGGATAATTGATCTGTACTAAAAAACCTGTGAATTTTTACAGTACTGCAGTTTGTGGGCAAAAGGATATGTACTTTTTGCTCCATGGAAATGCCTGGCAAAAATACATGTGTGAAAAATGTGTTTATTGGCCCAATAGTATATTGTGTGTAGCAAACAAAAGACAGTGAGACCACCTAAAAGCATGCCTGAAAAGAGATGGTTCAGGAACACAGAAGAACTTAAAGAAAAATTACATTTTGGGATACAACATCAGTATTGGATAACATGGGATTTTCTCAAAGTACAGAGCAATGCTTGCCCAATATCAGTACAACTGGAAAACATAGCTTTAAGAATCATCCCAATTCAGTGAAAAATGTCCTTTTGGCTTAATCCATCTGAGTAAGTGATTCCTCATTTGCAAAATGTTAAGGCTAAAATTATGCAAAAAAGGTGCAGTGAGATAGATATAGATAGATATAGATATAGATATAGATATAGATATAGATATAGATATAGATATTTGAACAACCAAAAGGATTAATTAGCTGCTAGTAGACCACTCTTGTGAAGCCAGAAATATGGATGATCCAGCCTCAGAAAGGGAAGTTTTTAATATCCTAATATGAAATCCAATAACCTTTGATATGCATGTTGACAATGTTCCTTTTTCTTCAGTCACAATTTCGCTAAGTTGCACTAGCGCTGAGCCCTTGGCAAAAATGTTTTCTTCATTATGTAAGTGATAAGTAGTCATATTATTATTCATTGAGATTCCCTGAATGGTTTTATTTTTGCAAGCACCTGCTTGCTTTGAAATATGCTTCTCCCTTTGTTTTGCCAATATATTCAGTACCTGTGGGGTTTCTGCGTATGTGGGGGAAAGTTTTCATACCATTGGGTGGTTTGGATGTTTTATTGCTTTTCTTCAGTACTCTTACATATTTCATCAATTCTCCTGCAATATCTCTCTTTCTAATTTAATCTGTAAGTCAGAAGCTTAGGTGCATTTATGGTACATTTTATACATATCATCTTGCTGCTACTTGCTTTCAATTAAGAAAAAAAGCCCATATTTTTGTGTTGTTGATATTGGTTCATAGTTCTGGAATTGCTCATATTTTCACGCAAAGTTTTGACACTCTTCTGAAACACTATCTGAAGCTTCACAACCATTCCAGAAAGAAACAAAGGCTATGAAGTAGAAATAACTTGCCCAAACGTAGAGACAAAGTGAGGATCAGACTTGAGATTAGATGCCCTGGTTTCAATCCCACCGCACTGAAGCCTGCAGATGATCTGCCATTGATTTCCTTTGGCTTTTGACCAGGCTCTGTATCATCTCTCTCTTCTCACTCTGATTTCATACGGTTCATTACTGCAGTCTTGCTAGGGGTTATGAACTTCACTCTTTTCTAACACTGCAGTTAGTACATGGCCGTGTTATGAGAGTCTTCACCTATGAACTAGGGAAAAAGAAAAAAAAAAAAAAAGAATTAAAAAATATTTAACTGATCCCTGCAAGGTGGATAGGAACAACTCTGTTTTAAATGGAGGGTACTGCAACCACATCAGGTAATGTAGGAGCAAGCATTGTGCTAGCCACCGCTAGAGAAGGCAGTTGAAGCTTTCTTTCAGTTTGCTGGTAATTCTGAGGCTGATCCCATCTCTGAGTGCCAAACAGTTCTTGCAAGTGGAGAAGATATATGCAATTTCTTCCTTTGTCATTATTTCACTATGGATTTAATGAATGTATGCATAGTTTCAAACACAATATTGAATATTTCCTCAAAAATAATTCCATGTCTGCATCTTATGCTTAAGTAATCCATAGAAGGGATTCATGTTTGAAGTGTCATCTCCTAACTCTTTGGTTTGAGCATATAGTTTCCTTGGAATGTTTTTATGCTCTGACTACATATTATAACTTTTAGATTAGCATTTCTACTTTAAAGACTCACACATTTTAAATCCAGTATTTTTTTTATATTTTTTTTATCAACTTATTAGTCAGTTTATGAAAACTGACTTAAAACAAGAGCTTTCAATAAGCAATCTTGCCTGAATGTTCTGTGGCCAAGGTTTCAGTTGTGAATGGCTGTTCTGGCTGAAAGATTTTAAACAGTTTAAAGAGTTGAACTATAAGGTTGTTAATATACACAGAAAAGTTTTAAGGGTATTTACCCAACCCTCTTAGCTATATAAAGTACCAGAGCCACTATTAGAGATGATAGATTTCCACACTGGCTGTAAGAGAAAGGACTTTTTTTTTTTTCAGCACATTCCTCTGCAGAATGAATTATAAAAGCATATTGGAATTATAACTGAATCTTTTGACATCACAGTAATGTGATCAGTGTGATTTGATTCCTCTCTTCTGTCTAAAACAAAGCACTTGTAGAAGCTAGAGAAACTAAAAGCTTTATCCAGCCCTATCTTGGGGAATATTCAGTGGTAACACTAAATCATTTTTTTTTCATAGGCGTTTTTATAATTGGGAAAAGAGTTTATTTTTGTGTGAGAGAGACAGGAGTCAGGGATAAAAGAGGTAAATTCTGCAAATATTTGTTCCAAAGCCAGTAAACCCCCTGTGTTTTATGCTTATATTGTAACTTCTTTGAAGTTCAGACCATTACTTAGTTGGATGCTTTCACTGTATTTTGAACACTGAAAGAGTATTAAGTAATACTGTCACACAACCAGTTATTATTAACAATAAGAACAAGCAAACCCAAATTTGATTCATATGATTTGCCAATCTGACATCTTTGCTGCCAGTAAATATTCATGCAGTCAAGCTTCACTTCCACCGATGCTCAAAACATTGATTTGCACCTTTGAATTCTGAGGTATTTGGGGAAAAAAGAAACACATTTAAGTTTGATTGTTATAATTTTCATTGACATGGTTGATTACTTAAGTCACTCAATCAGAGAGCAGAAACAATGCATGCGACTTACATAATTAACACCAGGCTGGAAATTAGTAAATGTTTGTGACACCTCTTTGTGAGCCAGTCCAATGCAGGAAAGATATTGGGGGAAAAAATTTAACTATTAAAAACATATGAAAAGTAGACCCCATTTGCTCCCTTTTGTTCACTGATCTTTCTCTGGATTAACAGAAACCCTGGTAGAGTTAGCCATGAAGTAGTCAATCACCCTTCTAATTTGCTTCAATTTTTTTAAAACAACAGGGTTTCTCCATGTTGCTTAATAAAGACTCGGCTCCCAAAGGACCCTGTGTCTCAACCTTGCAATTGGCAGGGGCCAGGAGCCACAAAAGCTGTTTGAAAAGAGGCAGCTGCTGGCACCACATAACCTGCCATGACCAGCTGGTCCCATTATGCAAACAAGAGTGTCCCTTGGCAAAGCAATCCAACAGGCTCCAGAGTGTAGGGCTGAATTTCAGCTGGTAGCTTTGAGTTGGGGGGGGAAAGGTTGCTGAAAGGCAAAGGTGCTGTATATAAGTAGTTTTCACCTATTGTTTCTCCAGTGTTGATGGGGGAATGTGGCTCCAACATTTTGCTGGAATAGAGAGCTATTAACTACAGGCATCAAAGGGTTGTCCTGCAAAGCCAGCGTGGACCACATGCTGGTCTGAGGAGCAAACTGTCTTGGGAGCGCCTTAGCTGTGACTGTAGTCACAGTGATCTGTTAATTTTCACGTGATAAATACTTTGAAACCGTTTCTCTCTCCTGTGAAGCTCTTACAGAACTGCTAACAAGAAGTGCAAACGTGTGATGACCAACCTTCCACAGACCCACCAAACTCCAGACTAACTGAAATAAAGGCAACATTTTAGCGGAGCCATGAGACACCCTCTGATCCCCCTTTTCAGTTTCCAGTATACAGACTAAGCAAATACTAAAAGTACTGGTGGCAATAAACAGTGTAGTTTGAATGGAAAACTCAGAAATACAGGAAAAGGAAAGCAAAGATGTAGTAGAGATCTGGACTCACTGATCAAGATTGTCCTTTTTTTTTTCCTGCCCAGAATAATCTAATTTTTTTTAAATTATATTTTCTTAACAATCCCATAACTTTGCAAGTATGATTGCTAGAGCTGCCCTAGAGAGTTATCCAGGCAGTCCCCAGTGGCTTCAACAGACCTGTTGGCAAATCCATCAGCAGCATAATTTTGTACAAAAAGTTTGATTTGCTACCTAGAACCAAGATGCAAATTCCTTACACAAAGTAGGACTAATCAGTAGAAGCTTTAGCCTCTCGATGCTTTGCCTCCCACCACTCCTCAGACAGGCTAATGCTCGTAATGCAAAATAAAAATCATTCTGGCATTTCAGTGCTATTAAAACACTTTTTTACCTCTCACTGTCCTGATCAGTGAAGGTGAGCTTTTTTTGGCTTATGCAGAACAACTGGCATGTGGCACCTTACAGAAAAGAAAAGTAGAATCAAAAGATTGAGATTCCTGCTGATGGAGCTTTCAGGAAGCACTGGAGCACTATTCTCTGCCTTTCAAAATACATCTATTCAAATTCTGTTGCCACTTAAGCATCCAAAACTAGGCTGTGACTGTGTAGACAGTGAGTATGTCTAACCCTAGGTCCTCCAATGAGTATATACTTTTTGGTTTAAGAAAAAAGATTACTGACTATTCTGTTATGAAAATAACTGGGCATATTTTAACAAACATATTTCTTGGACATGATATAGTAATTTTCCCTCCTTTCATATGAGAAATAGTTCCTCAGATACAAAATAAGGCCTTCCTAAATTCATGAACCTCTTTGCTTGTTCTTTCCTCTCTTATCATCATTCATAAGTCATAATGTAGCAGATGCTGTTGCCTGTAGTTCCAGACTGAAAGATGTTTTTCAGTTTCATAACAATTTTTTAGATTCTGAAAATGCTGAAGCTGGTGATTCTAAACCTCCTATTTACTTTCAAAGTTGCTGAGACTGCAGAATCAATCTCTGCAATGGTTACTTTCTTTAAGTCTCTCCCATATATCAGTAAAACAGGTATACAGCCTTCTCTATCCTGTTGAGTCTGGAATTAAAGTGGAAATTAGGCCTTCTTTATAGAATTGCAGCTAAAGGTTTTTCCAAACAAAGCTATGAAACAGTACAATTCCACTGGGTACTTCAGAGAAGCCATTTATTGGATTAAAATTTAAGAGGTTGCTTTAAAAAAATATGAACTGCTAAGTGGTATTGCAGACAGAGATTATGCCACTGCTGGAGATATACTATAGCAAAATAAGATACCAACCAGAAATCTTGTCTACTCTGAAAACTGGGTGTGAATCCAAAATCACAGGTATATGCCGGAGACCAACAGTGGGAGAGGGGACACAATCATTTAGCCATTTAGCATCTGATTCTCTCCCACTGTAGAGAGAAACTGCTTGAGCCACCTTCTCTATATAAACCTGACAGAGGTCTTCTGCCTAAAAACGTGTCTGTAGGTCCATTTTGCAAAGTTGTGTGTGGACCAAAACAATGACAGCAGGAAATGGCAAAATAAAGCAGAGTGTAATGGAGATTGTTGCAAGGATCTGAAAAGAAATGGATGAAAACATTTTGCTAGGAAATTAAGGTGCATAGAATAGCTTTGAAGGCTTTTGTTTTCTAGTAAATCACAGGGTTGCTGCTGACAAAATAACCAAATCCAAAAATACTCCCTTTCAGCCTTCAAGACACTTCATCTTTAGCTTACAAAAGCCAAATACATCCTCTCCATTTTAAAAGTTTTTGAAGGAATCCTTCTCTCTTTTCTTTCCCATGGGGAAAAAAAGAGCTTCTGCCAAGGCATAAAATATTTGATATTTCCCAGGTTTATTTTGCAGTGCAACTACGAAAATAAAAAAAAAAACAGCTTCCTTGTGAACCCTTTCAAACTTCTGGCTCTCTGCCTCCCATTCTTGGTGCAGAAGAACTGGCCTCATGGGATTTCCTGGGAAATTTGCCTCTGATCTCAGTGGGCACGCAGTTTCTCATTCCACCTCTTTTGCTCCTCTGTTCACAAGGATTTTTGTCCTCCCCATCTCCTTGCAAGGTGGCCTTTTTTTTCCAGGCAGAGAAGTGACGTATTTCTGATACACTCTCATTGCCCACAGCCCTACTTCCTGGCCGAAGAGAATATAAGCTGCAGAAACAGTTGTCTGTCTGCATCAGTTTGACACTGAGTGGTGAATGGGACAGAGTGCCCTGTAGTGGGTGGCATCACACATGGGATGAAGGTGTGTGCCCAGCAGAGGAGCTGCTGCCAAGCTTTGAAGGATCGAGTCTGGAGTCCTGCTGATGCCTTCCAGCCTTTTCTCAGCCTGAAAGCAAGAGGTCTGTGGTGGCATTCACCAGAGACACTCCATTTCATTCGGCTCTTCCATTAAAATGTCTTTCTAGAAGACACTGGTGTCAACATCCCTGACACCCAGAGGTGTCACACTTTGAGGAGAGAAGCACAATTTTCCAAAAGCAGCCTGGAGGGGAAACACCAGTCCTGCATTAAAGAACATAGCTGTCTCCTAATCTCAATCTTTTGCAGAGCTGATGAGCCAAAAGCTGAAGGAAGACATTTGTCTAGAAGGTCAGTCGGTCCCTGATTATCACATTCTTGAAGCTTCCCTCAAAGCCTCAGGCACAGAGTAGTTGTCAGGTCCTGAAATAGTTGAGTCTCTATCCTGGCAGTCCTTCTGTCTACCCGGCCCTACAAGCACACAGCACTGGACAGTATCCTAGGTCTTACGTGTCCTCCCATGCAGTCTTGTCCTTCCTTCTCCTTTTCCGTTATTTGATGAGCTCTTAGATATGACAACTGTTGTCCCTAAACAGATGTCAGTACACAGAAAATTAACAAATCCAATGTGGATCAAGTATCAGGATATTGTCATATTCCATAGGAAGTAAATGCAGTCTCTCGAGTCACTTTGATGCTATTAACGTTGGCAAAAGAAGTTTACAGCATATTTTGTTTTCAAATCAGTCTATTTCCCTCACATCTAGTTGACTTCATAGCATAAGAAAACTTACCACACTGAAAAATTCCAGTCTCATTTTCACAGTGTCTCTGGACCTGTGTTTTCTGATGACGTACCACAGAAGGTAGAAACTCTGACTACTGCCTGTTAGAATATTCATGCTGGGACATTCATTTCCCAAAGTTGTGTTCATTTTTGTTATTCCGTAGGAAATACAGTGCTCATATGCATAAGTGAATAGAAATATTTCCCAGATATGTTAAGTGCCCTCCTTCATTCCGTCCTAAAGTGAACCCCAAGTTTTACTTGTGGAAGTATTATTCTTTACTGTTCTCTGCATTTCATTATTTCATTTTCTTGCCGAGAGCTGATTATGTGCTTCTGCCAGGAGGGCATTTTAGAAACGTATTCTTCGATGACAGGAGAAAATTACAAGTTTGTTTGCCTTACCACAAATAGTGGGGAAAATCTTATATTCTTTATTCAGGAAAAGTCCTGATGACTTCAGTATGAGGTTTGCTAAAATATAAAATTTAAGGTACCATATTTTGGAAGTCTGCCTAATCTGAGCTCCCCGCAATATACTGAAAGAACTCCAGTGTTAACATATAAACTTGAGGTTGAAGACTTAAATCTTCACTAGCTTCAAGCATATGAATAGTAAATTCAGGAACTATTCAATACTTGAAGGGATACACCAGGACAGCTCTCATTGAGATTTGTACCTATGTGTGTCAATGTGCAGTCTGTCCTGATTTAAGGTCCCAAAACAAAATATTCCATTTTGCTCCTGATAGGCAAACTCTAATGTTTTTGAAAAAGAAAAAAAGGTTACTTAAATCTTCTGTTATTTCACTAGCACAGAGTATTCCCTTGTCCCTGCCAAAGAGGTCCTATCTGGTTTTAGGCAGGGCATTTAGACTAAAATGTTAATAGATTATCACTATTTGCATGTTCCACATATGCAGAATGTGTAAAGTGAATTCCTGGGGCCAAATCTGTAGGCATAGCTGGAGCTGTATACTAGACCTACGGCTTGAGCTCACTAATTTCAATAAAATTAAAAAGTCAGGCCCTGGGTATTATGAGCAGGTCATGCAAACTGCTGCTGAGTGCTGTTGAGACTTGCCCTTTCTGTATGACTGACCTACTGCATCAGCCAGGAGCTCGAGCTACTAGGTCACCAACAGATGCTTGTTAACAAATACTCCTGTATGATATACCCTGTAAAAATATACTTAAGTGAAGCGTTCAGGGGTTCAATAATCTGCTTTAATTACATCAACATTTATAATTCTTTTTAAAAGATTTCCCCTTTTAAATACTTTACTTAAAAATATGCAAACTGGTGAAAGTCCTGTCAAAACAAATATTTACACTCAGATTACTAACACCTGAAGCATTAGTTCCTTAGAGAAATGGTGACCTTATTAATGAATATCGGTGATGCAAACGGCATGTTACTGCCAGGACTAGGTTACATCATTTTTTCAGCAAGGTCTAGACAATGTAAGTCTAATTTATATTCTGTCTTACTGCCTGGCCCTACCTCAGTTTTGTGCTGTAACAATTTCTGTACTTTTGTGGCACGTCATTGTTCATGATCAAAAAAAGGTGGAAGTGCCACGTTTGAAATGGCTTGATCAAATACAGAGTTCTGAATTCAGCTCTACACAGCAGCAAACAAAAAGAAGTTATATACTTCCCAGATACAAGCTTGTGTACAGCGTGAGAGTGCCTGTCAGTATCAGAGAAGTAAAATATAAGAGCACTTTAATTCTCTAAGAGCCATTACAAAGTTAGGGCACACATTGGAAGACTAAACTGAGAATGCTTGAAAGTGGAAGTGATCTTCAGGTGTAGTTCTAACCTTAGCTCTCTTCCATGGCAATACCAGGCTTTCAGGCTCTGTGTACCTTTTTATCTGTGGCACAAAATCTGCTAGGAGCATCCTCTATGATCTTCAGAAGTAAAGCAGACGATTCAAAGGCTGTGCCAGCATAGGAATGAGATTGGATTTTTCCCAGTGCCAAATTCTCTGAGGGCAGGTATGAAAAGCTTGTTGCTCAAAACCGGTGGCGCAGTAGAAATGTCGTGGTTTCAGCCAAATTTACCGAAACCTGATTGACAGATGTCCCCCCCTCTCCCCCCTTTTGGTCAGAGAGGAGAGGAAGGAGTTGACCTGTTGATCCTTCAGCTTTTATATGGGGCATGATGCGGATGGGATGGAATACCCCTGTTGGTCAGTTCTGGGTCACCTGTCCTGTCCGCTCCTCCTTGAAGGTGGGACCCTCCAATGGGCAAATGCTTAAAATTTATCTGACCTCTGTTCTTCCAGCAATAAGTCTAAACAAGGGCCTCTCTGCAGACCATCCCTTGGGATAATCAGGTCTTATCACTGTGAGACGGAACAGCTCTGAACAATGTGCTGTTAATTTCAGAGTTTAGCTAGTTAGAAGACCCAGCTAAGAAAATAAAACTGTAAAACAGAAAATTGGTTCATTTTACCTCAAACCAGGACAAGAAAGTATATCCATTCCTGGATGACTGCAGCATGAAGAAACATCCCAAGAGACAGTCCTCCCCTAAACTAGTTGATTTCCTCAGACCCAGTAAACACCATATTAAATTGTCCCAGACAGGAAGGAATGTACTGAAAACATGATTCCTGCAATTACTACTGAAACCTCCACTGAAACAAGAAACCAAAATTTGTGAGTAATTTCATTTGAACAGTGAATAGTGATTTTCTGTTTTCTCGCCTGGCATATGGCATACCTGTCAGGTACTTGCTGGTCAGCAATAGATAACAAGAGCCGGCATATGGAGAGAAAGGAGGCTTTTGGTAAGTGAGACAAGGTAATACCATCAGTGATTTTTAGTGTTTGCTTTTTTCACAATAAATACTTCTAATGATCAGGATTCTTCAACTCTCTAATGTCATATTTTCTCCCACAGTGTTACCTTTTCCTTTTTAAAAGAGAAAGAAAACAAACGAACAAAAAAAAAAGGCTATGCTACCTTAGTTCTCTAACCATCCGGTATTTTCTTTTTGAGCCATGTTGGTCAGCTGTAATTTGCCAGCCAAGTCACCCGATATTTGCAGTGCTTGTTTCCTAGCTGAATCCAGGTGTGAGCGCACCCAGCATGAATACTGACAGACGAGTGGAAAAAATTGCTTCCCGGGAATACCTGCACCTGTCACTGCGTTACTTGTCACTAGGTTTTCATTTTCTGAAAACGTTCAGAAATGTTTGGTGAATTTCCACTGCAGGAAAACATACGGAAAGAAGGGTGAATTCAGCTGGAGGAACTTCATTTCCCATTTTACCCAGTAAGCCTTTCAGCCCCAGCACGATGTCCTCGGGGGTCTTGAATTTCATCAGAAATTTCATAGAGGAGACACCGCAAAGTGTGGCCAAAAAAAAGTTAAAACATATTTTAACACCTGGGTGTCCCTAGACCTGAACCAACTAGATATCTTGTCTGACTTATCTGAAATGTGAACAAAACATCTCTCTTTGCTACTCATTGTGGGCCCAATATGTGAAAGAGGAATGGTCTTTACTGAGAATTTCAGAGGTGAGGCCAAGATTGAGTTTATAATGGAAAACAAGTTTCGACCTTAGCTATGCAGAGCCAGTAGCCTCTCCATAATACAACTGTCAGTTCAATTTTTGTCAGCGATATAAACATGGAATTGAAATAAGTGTTAGACTAGGATCTGGATGAAAGTTTTAATCAGATGAGCACCTGCACTCCAAGTCTTATTAAACCGTTGAGACTGAAATTACATGTGAAACATTGCCATCCAGTGGCTGCTTGTACAATTTCCAACTCTACCACTAAAGCGTTTGTGGAAGAGACAAACCTTTCAGGCTGTGGCATTCTTCCTCTTCTATGAAACCACAGTAGCCTCTGCATTGGCACCACAATTCTAGACAGAAAGTTCAAATACTGAGGGTCTGCAGCTCCTTCAAGTTGTGCACTTTTTAAATTTAACTTGTAAAATCAATTTAAATTTCAGTTCACTTTTAAATTTGTGCACTTTAAATTTCACTTCTGCGCTTATGGTGTATCCCTCAAAAGAGGATTTTGCAGCTGAGGGGTGAAAGCCTAAAGGAGTCAAGTGGGCAGTCAAAGGCCATGCGGATCAGATCCTGAAATCAGACTGAAACATCATTTCTCTGGCTCAATGTCATTTCTCACTCCCCTTTATCCCATCCTGCCAATTTCGTGCCTCAGGTGCCCTGAAGTTTCCTCATTCCTGAAAGCTCCACCACTGATTTTTCCCTCTTGTAGAGGATTGAAACTTTTGAAAACTGCATGTGTTGCCCCTGGGAACTAACTCTTCTGCTTTACCAAAGGACACCTAGAGCAGGGGCAGATAGTGACTTCCTTCTACCACCTTGTAGGCCACACTCAGAACTGATCTGGAGGGACCACAATTGGTCTTTGTTGGCACTAAGTCCTCTGTCCCTCCATGGAGCTACCCTGAGACTTTCAGATGGCCAGAGAGAGTCAGCGGCACAGCTGTAGAAATTCAACCAAGGGCTTAATTACTGTGGAGAACATTGCTGGTTGTTAATAAAAGCAGCGGCAGCAGCGGCAGTCACATCTTTGCAATGGAAGTGCTAATCCATAGGAAATGAGATTGAATAGCTGTATTAGTTACTACTATGAGTCAGTTCCTTTGAGTCATGGCCCACGCTGGGTGGAAATGAAGAAGCTCTGTTCATCTCTCAGGTCCATAAACCACCTGGTTCTATTTTTGTCTTATCACCACGTTCACTTGATCTCCATCAGGTTGTTCAGGTCTGTTTTTTCATCCTACACAGACAGCCATCACGTTGCTGTACCTGGAATCCCATGACAATGAAGTCCTGATCCCCATGAAGAAAAAACGATGCCCACAAGTACAGCCATCATCTAATCAAACTGCAAATCAGACCTTGTAGCCTAAGATTAAAGCATGTTCCTCAGCTCTATAGGGTTTCAGCATTTGGACTGGATGCTACACATCCCAAAGGACACAAGTCCTTTGAGGGTAAATATTTGCTCTGTCTGTGGTATAAGGCTGTATATGGCAGCTCAACTAAAGGTCACACATTACTAAAGATAAAAGGGTTAGTACAAAATGTAATTTATTTTGTTAAAAATAAAAGTAACTATGGGATTGCAATACTCAGGCAAGTAGAACAAAGAAATTAAAAGCTTTGAAATAGGCCTGTACTCCCGAACCGTTACAAGTTTTTCCTTTCAGAGATCTGTCCTGGCTAGCTGAACTCAGGAGCTGTCTGGCAGTCCTATTAAATGTTAACTTTATGGAATAAATCAAAAGGACGCTAAATAACGTGTAGCCCAGGGACTGATTTATGAAGCATTATCCTGTTTTATAAGTATGCCTTATAGATTATACAGCTAGGCGTCTAAAGAGTCAAATTCACCAAGCAATAACCCCCAGCCATAAAGAAAAGGAACGCACGAGTCTTGCCGTAAACCTGCAGAACGTCAGAGGATTATAGTATTTAAAGAAATCATCGGAGCCTTTCTAGGCTCTCTGCTTTCTTTGCTTTGCTAATTAACTTTTATGTAACTCATTGTATTACCTAGCTGCAACAGGGAGCTGGCACGCTAATCCGTTTGCAAGGTGACCCCTGTAGTGTGCTATGCAGATTGGGATATTGATATGCTGTTGTGGACTGCAAGACCTATCTGTTTCTGTCCCTTGTCTGTCATTTGTAGATACAAAGGGAGGAATGGCTGAGAGTCTAACAAGAGAGCTTGATCCTACCGTATCTCTAGACTAATGCAGGGAACAATGAGATTGGGATAACCAGTCTCACTTAGACATTATGGTGATTGGCTTCGTTACCCTGCCTATGATTGATCCGTGCTTTGAGAGACTTAGTCAAATCAAAGCTCTAAATAGACACAGCTTTTGTGATTGTTAATTTTAAGGCAGGATTCAGTGCTTTTTAGCTCCTGGGCTTATCTTTGCTCTCTCTGCATTTGAATCTATACCATCAAAGCCCCTTTGGGAGCTGTGACTTATTGTAGTTAGACTCACTGCAGTTATGGAGGCCCACAGAAAAGATCAACACTTCTTCTTAAGTCCTCTGGACTTACTGTAAAGGCATCTGAAATGATGATCACTATAAATATTTTTCAGCGGGATTTACTCGGCTGTTGAAAAAAGGGCAGGTGTTAAAGTTATTAGAGGTACGTCAAAAGTTTGCCACTTAATACCAGACCAGAGGTATGTTTACCGATGATAACACCAAAAATGAGAAAAAAAAAGTTCTACAGGAATTAGGATTTGTCAGGTTATTTCAGAAAGTTTGGGATCATTTTGGGAAAACCAATTTTTTAGAAGAGAAGGCTGTATGAAAGCAGCATTTCAGCAATCAGACTCTCTAAATCCAAAATACAGGAAACCTTTCTTGCATGAAATAGTGTGTTTCAGTTTCTAGTGTTATCTTTTAAAGAGTCAGTCAAAGATTATAGAGTTTACTTTCCCTGGGATCCCAGGTGACAGCAGAAGCGTGGACACTGACTTTTAAAAAAGTCATCTTTCACCTGCACAGAGCCCCTGTGACACCAAGACCTTCCTGCTGTTTCCAACACACAATTCAGAATGTGCATCTGGACCTCTTCCTTGCTTGTACAGCACCCCACATGCTTTTATGCCTGCCAAAGAGACAGGAGTAATGACAGATCTGAGAGCCTGTTTGTCATTACATACAAATTATTTCCACATAAATGACATCCTGCCAAAACAATAATACATGTTCTTCTATCCCCAGCTCCAAAAAAAAAAAAATATATAATGGGTGTGTTAATTCAAAAGAGCTAGGCACAGATTTCTAGTGGTGTTGAGTTTTCCTGCTGCGATTGCTACAGCAGTCTTTTGAGCAGCCCAAATACTGTAACCACTTGCGGGGGAAGGAGGTTAAAAGCCAGAGAGATGTAAATTAATTGTCTGGAAAGTTCCTAAGTGGGTTTTTGAGTGTAGATTTCCAAGAATGTGCTCTTTTAGAGAAAGAAGTGATTTTTGCTGAGAGCAGTGAGTGTTACTGATTTACTAAAGTTGATATTGGCTAGCTGCCTGGTTACAGTCCCAGGCACAGAATTATTTGCCTTCCAGGCTGCCAGCATTAAGTCCTTCAGCTCATCTCTATTTATTTCAGACACAGCCCAGGAGGTAGAAAAATAGATGCAGGCTTTCAAAAAGGAGTCAGGCCGTAGACAAACTGGGGGAAACAATGGTTACGTTCACTGGTAGTCCCAATTTTCACAGGTTTGTTCCAGATCCCTCAAGTCCACATCCTGATCCTGTGAAAGAGGATACAGGGGAGTATCGCTGTGTCTCAGAGAGAAGGGGGGTGTCATTCTAGGAGCTCTTTGTAGGTTGTGCTTATCATAGAAACTGACCTGGTAGTTTGAAAAACCTTCACAACCGCCAAGGTTATTAAAACCTCATAGCATGAAGGTATCCCTGCATACAGTGCACTGGCCCGTATCAAGATGAGGAGCTGGTAATGCCATGCACTGATGCAGCTTCACAGTTTGAAGAGGCTTTTGTAGCAGAGGTAACCCTGCAGTTCTTACTGGCGTTCCTACTGGAAGCTTGGAATGGACCTGATAACATTCAGTACAGATTCCTGTTATGAAGAGGCATGTATTCATACAGCCTGCTGTGAAAAATTTTGGTAGAAGACATAACATCACTCCAGAGCCTGTTCCAGAACATTAACACCTTTATAGCTGAATTCTTTTGCTAATACTTAGCTGAAGCAATGTTTGCTGAAATTTGAGCTGCTAATTTCATTGGTCTCTGCTGTTAAGCAGAAAGAATGATTGATCACTGCCCTCTTTATAATAATCTTTTAAATATTACAGGGTTGAAAGGTTATCAGCATTACATCCCCCCAGTCACAGTTACCTATTTTCTGAAAGCAAAAAATCATTTCCTCTTTCATTTCTCTCAGATAATGTGTTTTACACACCTCTGACTATTCCCATTGCTCTTTAGGGTATGTCTTCCTTTTAAAGTACGGGGCTTTGACCTCTCCAAATGAAGTCACACCAGCACTGCAGTAAGTAAATCCCGCTCAGTTCAATGAGGCTCTTGCTAATACATCCCAGAGGGAGACTGATTTTCTATGCAACAGTATCTTACTGGGGTTTTTTTCAGTTTATGACCCGGTATAAGCCCCAGACCCTGTTCTGTAGCTCTGCTACCTTGCCAGGCATTGGCAATGTTATGCTTGATTTTGCTTCATTATCATCTTCTGCATTGACTTCTACTACACGTCATTTTATTGACTTTAGATAGTGAATTTCTCCACTCAGGCTGATTCTCCAGTTGGTACAAAGCCACCAACTACAATTGCAGGCCTTGTTTTAACCTGTAGAGACTCTGCTGGTCAGCAAATGTCCCAACAAAGTAGGACCAAGGCTGGAGTGAAGCTTTCCAGGATTGGGGTCTCTCATTATGGAAGGCCCCCCAGAAGCACACTGAGGAGAAATAGCAGTCATGTTAGAGATGCAACACTTTCTGTCACTGTATTAGTTTCCTTTCATTATACGTCTAATAGAAAAGAAAAGAAAAGAAAAAAAAAACCTACAAACAACTCCTCCTTTTTTTCTGGTAGTAATGTCCCTCAAGTGCTTTGGTCTTTCAGATATTAGCATCTGCCTGCAAACAAAGGGCTGGATCCCCTGCAAGCACGCTCAGTAGATCTCAACTGAACTGATCCCTTTCAACTGACAGCCTTCTGAAAGCAGTTCACATGCTAATGCAAGAGAATGTCATAGTCCAGGAAATTCTTTGTAACTCAATGCACCTACCAGCTCCTGAAAGCACACTTTATTGAACAGGCCGCTTTTAAAATACAAGTGTTGTTAAGAAATGTAGATACCAAATTAGAATTAATGTACAATGCCTTTTTAAGGCATATACACCAGCAGATGCACAAATTAAAAATAGTTCCAACACCCATATTCAGCAGATCTTTGGATTTTAGGAGAACAGAGCTTCCATATAAGAGAAACAACAGAGACTGTGAAAAGACACAAGTTTAATAATATTACAGTAATAGGCAGGAATCAGCCTACATTACTGTCCCAGTAGGCAAGTGATGCTGCTTAATAAAATGCCTGTATAGATACCATGCCATAGCAGGTGACATAAATGCCACAGCATAGAAAGATACTGCATACTTGGGTACTTACAACATTTGAATTATGCTCACTCAAGACTAAAGAGAAGCCCCTTTCCTCTTCTGACTCATCCTAACCTCCTTGCATTGCCTTTAATAATAGCTACCTTCAGGTATGTCCTATACCTAAGTACTTGAACTAAGTGTGTTTGACCAAGTAGGTAAAGCATACATTTCATGAGGACAATTTATAAATAAAAAGTTATGCATATGTTTCCTTTCACCTATAAAATATGCCACCATTTAATCTTTTTTGTACGGTGTTACACTGACCTAAGATTCTACAACTGAAAAATGACCCAGAACTGCATTTTACTTTGTCACCAAGAACATCCGTGGTATAAGCAGGGGATTTCCAACACTATCTCTGTTCCTTGTGACTTCCTTTCATTCAGTCTCTAGGACAGACAGTAAAAGACCTACAGAAAATACCATTCTACTTTTAATTTTCTCTAACATGCTTTGGAGCCTGACTCATTTGGATCATAGACTGAAATCTTTGCAGCTAATAGCAACTGAAATACCCATGTAGCCAAAGGAGAATACCTACTTTTGCACCAGACAGGGCCTTGATATACCCCATGAAACAAGGAATCAAACATTTGATATGCATGCTCTGCACATACACCCTCATCACTGCTTCTAGTTAGAATGTGTATTAAGAATGGTATGAATTTTATTTTATGGATCAATCGTTATTAAAAATAATTACACAGCATTAGGCAGCAGCCACTTTCAAAAATGTCATTATCACAACTGCTGGATTCATCTAAAAAGGAATACCAAAGTGATTCATTTACATTATGGGGGAATAGGCTGCAAGCTTTGATTTCAAAAACCAATTTTTTTTATACAGAGAAATAAAACAAATGTATTAAAGTGCAGTGGCTTGTTACAAAACAGTCTCAGAAAGTTCTGACAACACATCATTAGCATAACCAACAGATGAGAAGAGCCTGGTCAGTGGTCCACTCCAGCTACCAGTACCCATGCAGGCAGTACCATGGGAACAGCAGCGGTGGCAAGCATTTTCTGGAAAATCGTTGTGCAGATTCAAACATACCAGAGGGCTCTGAATCACAATACATGGGGAGTCTCAGACTCAGAGATCTCTGTCCCATAACTTTCTGGGAGATTCTTGCCTACAGTTGAGTGCTGGCTCTCAGCTACCGCACTTCAGACTGATACAACCGCTTAAACTATTCCTACCATTTCACCAAAACTGTGCAAACTGATGCATTAGGCTATGAACCATGTCATCTGGGAGATCATACGATACCTGACCTACACAGTGCCCTGTCGTGCTCTGGGTACAGCAGCTCCCACAGCAAGGCAGACAGCCCCAGGCGATGCTTCTGAATCAACTGCAACCTCTACTTCTGCCACGGCACACACATCACTTCATGCTTTAGGCTCTGGTGTTTGGTAGCAAAGGGTGGCAAAAGCTGCAGGATGGATATAATGGAAGTCAGGTTAAAGGTAAACTAAATCATTCTGGTTATTTCCCTAACTTTGGAGGATTAGCAGTGTAGTATGAGACTCTTTTTCCTGTGAAAGCACACAGACTCAAACTACACACAGTTGTACGCTGCAGATACTTGAGTAGTCTTGTTTCAGAGGTAATATATATTACAAAATACACAGAATCTGTGATACAATACTTGTGACAGAACTGTCAAATTTCATACATTCCTTTTAGTGTAAATGTGATGCAAAGAAAGCCATTCCTAAACTTAGCAGGATATCAGATGTACCTAAAGATACATTTGGGCCATGACTGTGTAAAATAAATCTATTTTCTGTTGCAAATGTAATTAGATATGTGTTAAGTATGTGGATGTTGATAGATATGCTCTGTATGCTAGTAAATAGGCAATAATAGACTACCAGACAAACTACCATTCTCTGCAAGTGGAAAATGTTTGTTTCCTTGCAGTTTGGTTAGCTCCTATGGATTGCTTCATAAAAGATCATTTGTGGATTACTCTTTTTTTGTTGTTTGTTTCACAGTGAAATACATAGTATCTTACTCTGAGGAAAGTAAAGTGTACAACTTGATCTAGAAGAAGAAAAAACTCCGCAGGCTGGAACAAAATGGTTTAAAATACAGACACTGGAAGAAGAAACTACAAACAACCCTGGAATTTAATTTTTTCCTGATTGTGGAGGAAAACATGTTTTTTGGGAGCCTACTAAATGATAAACACAGGAGACTAGAACTGAAATAAGACCAAAGGGCTTGTTAGTGGGATAGTCTTTTTACCTGCAAAATATGTAAATTCTACTTTTAAAAATCCAACTCAAAACTTACTATTCAAATATCAAAGACAAACCAAGAAAATGTTGCATTTCAGTGTCAAATGAGGAGTTCCATCAATAGAAAATGTGTATAATACAAAAAAGAACTGAAACAGGAAATAGAATGCAGCCATAAACCAAAATTGTCCATGTTCCTGTAGGCATAGTGGTATTGGAGGTAAATCTTGTTTGTCTCCTTTAAGTTAATTCCATGTACTGAAACTGAATCCTGGATTGAAGTAGGCCAAGCAGAAATTTTCATTGCTATTATTGTGCATATTGTTCCAGACAAATTAATAACAGCTCCTACTTCTTCAGCAGCTGAGCTACATCTGTACAGAGTTCTAAAGAAATTATTCAAGTTATTTTAAGCTGCAAGGATAAAGTTTTCAAGGTGGTCTCTTAGGCAGCAAAAATCTCCATTAGAAGACCGGCTTCTGCTTTCTGTCCACGATTCTCAGCTGCAGAATGCAGCAGGAGCTGGATGTGCTGCTAAGGGTACATGATGTCAGCAAAACCCATGGCTAGTGAGTATATTACTGGTGTTATAGTAATTACTTCTGCCCTACTGTGGTAGTGCCTGTAGCCTCGGGACCTCACTGCGTTAGGTACTGTGTAAGAATATGAGAATTAGCTGGTCAGGTGTTTACATCATGTTAATACAGGCTGTGGCACAGAGGAGTGCTAGGAAACAGTTAGATAGTAGTACTCACTGAAATAAAATGTGTACACAATAGAGTGGACGTCTGTCCAATCTTGTGATTTGCCACAAAGACCTTCAGACAAGATTGTGGTGTAGAAGTTTCAACAAAATACCTTTGGACAACAAATGACCTAATGTATCATCATCCCAACAGCTTTACCTCTGTTCTAGTGAGCCGATGTATCAAAATAAATGTTTGATTGCAGTGGTTAGAACAGTAAAGTGTGCATCTTTTATCCCATATACAGTATTAAATTGAGATAAATCTCAAGGCTCTACATTTTTTCCGTCTCTGTTTTTGTCGGATCCATAAAAAGCAGTCTTTACCAAATTAAGTCAGCCATGTCCTTCACGTACATGGCTGATCTCACCTTTCTACACTAGAGTGTCAAAATGTGACAGCTGATCATTTTTAATCTATTTTTAGAAATAGATATAAAATAGATAAAAATCAGCCTTATTGTGGTAAACCTTGTACAAACAAAATGCAGATAGTCCTTGACCCAAAGGGGCAGATGATGAATGTGAAGAAAGCGTACAGACAGCCAAGTGCAGGTTTAGCTAATACTTTTATACCTTTTGAAGCACAGAACAGGGCTTTCTATTACCTGCTCCCAGAAAAGCCCAGCACCCTTTTCACTGCTATCCCTCCTTTTTGCTCTTTCCCTCCATCCTTCTGTAGCCCTGATTAAAACTGGCAGACACCTGTGTTTCCCTAGATTCTCCTTTTCCTTCTGGACATGTTCACCTCGTGAATTTTGAGGAACTGCAGTATTTGTCTGAGATTTCCATGTGTCTGGGTAGACAGAATTGGTGGCACACTGTTGCACATGGTCCAAAAGGAAAGCTGTGAGTAGAAATCAGCCAAATTTACTAAAACCTGATTGACAGATGTTCCTCCCTCCCCCCTTTGGGTAACAGAGAGAGGAGAGGAAGGAATTAAAGAGATTCAAGAGTTTAGGAAAAACTAAACTACTTTAATGAAAATAATAATTATAATATAATAAAAAAAAAA
>VZRU01013168.1:33466-45051 GCA_013398155.1 Pedionomus torquatus
ATACCCTTTTCCTGGTCAGAAAATATATTCTGAGAACTGCCTTGAAATAGTAAATGCTCAGGACTGGCCTCCTCTGATAAAGCAGTCAGTACCCTTTTCCAGGTCAGGATATATATCCTGAGAACTACCCTGAAATATCTCAGGACTGGCCTATCCTGATAAAATCTCCAATACTTTTGTACTATTGAATAATGTGATTAACAGATGTTTTTTGGGCATGAGAGATAAAGAGGTGCAAATTGAAACAATTTAAGCGGTCGGGAAGGATGTGAGCTCTGACTTCTCAACCGATGAGAGGGGAGACAGGGACATAAGCGGCCAGGTAAAATGTATAAAAATCCCAAAAATAATGAGAGAATTCATGCATCTAGCCTGGAGATGCACCCGATACAGCGCTGTTTTGAAAATTTCTAATAAATCCTATTGTACTTTGTTTTTAACCTCTGCTTCGAAGACTTTGTCCTTTTTACATTTTACTAGTGAGCCGTCGTTTCTCACATTATGGAGAGAATAAATCCCTGGCAATGATTTTCAGAAGGCCTGGGCACCCGCAGCTCCCCGACCTCAGCGAAGAACAGGGGTTTCCCAGCTCCACCCTCTCGGTCTCGCTTGGCCAAGCGGACACCGGCTCCAGGTTGCGAGTGGCCGTTCCTCTCCATCAGACACAGCAGAGCACATTTTGGGGGTTCAAAACGGCCAGGCTGCTGGGAGAGGGCGAGTTTTCCAGGCTGACCACAAGATGTCCTCCCTATCCCGGCACCAGCCCGAGCTGGGGCTTCCACGCAGAGGCGGGGAGCTCTCAGAATTGTCTTGCAGCTAAATTAACTCTTCTGTTTAATATTTGTGATGATTTTTCCCCCCCATATTGTGGTCCGTTTTCGGGGTTTGTGTGCTGAAAACACAGGCAGCCTTGAGCTGCCCAGCTGCAGGCCCAGTTGCACTCCCCAGTGTCATGGTTTCAGCCAAATTTACCAAAACCTGATTGACAGATGTCCCCCCCTCCCCCCTTTGGGTAAGNGAACAGGCAGGGTCCTCCTTGGATATCGGCCATCGAAGAAGGGGGGTTGACCTGTTGATCCCTCAGCTTTTATACGGGGCATGATGCGGATGGGATGGAATACCCCTGTTGGTCAGTTTTGGGTCACCTGTCCTGTCACTCCTCCTTGAAGGTGGGACCCTTTTTCCGACCCTCCAACGGGCAAACGATGAAAATTATCTGACCTTGGTTCTTCTAGCAATAAGAATAAACAAGGGCCTCTCTGCAGACCATCCCTTGGTATAATCAGGTCTCATCACTGTGAGACGGAACAGCTCTGAACAATGTGCTGTTAATTTCAGAGTTTAGTTAGTTAGAAGAGGCCTAGCTAAGAAAGTAAAACTGTAAAACAGAAAATTGGTTCATTTTACCTCAAACCAGGACACCCGGGGTACCTCAGGTGTTGTTGTGGCGTTTTGAACATAAAGTCAGATAAAAGGAAGACTTTCTACTAAAAATAATGAACAGATAAAGAGGAAATAGTGTATTTTCAGTATCAACATTTTGGCAAAGCGTTTAACGTGCAATTAATGAACCCTGGTTTGCTTTCGTACACAGAGCCCACCAGCTGGCACCATGAGCACCGTCTCCCTGCCTCCCCCATGCTGACCGACAGCGTCAGGCCTCGCCAGAGAGGTGAAAATTTCAGTATAAAACCAGAAACAGCATGCGATGGACAGGGAGGACAGCACAAAACGAAGAAATGCAACCATTCTGTACATTGGGTCGTATCACAACCACTGCGTGAGGCTGACAAGAAAAGTAATGAGAGCACATTGAAGGTCAGTGTCAACATAGGCCACCATCTGTTTTAAATTCCAGTTTTAAGTTAACACTACTCAGCAACCAGACTTTTCTGTCCCCACAGGCAGATACAAGTAGGTGGAGGAAAGTACGTCAGTTATTTTTGGATGCGGTCCAGCCAGGCCAAGCCCAAAAGGGGCGACGTCCACTGACTGTGAACAGATCCATTTTATGTATTCAAATAAACAAAAAGGTAGTTCTGCTTAACCTTTTTAGATGATTCTCCCGCAGCTGTGGAAATGCTGCCATATTAGATCTAGCTCCAGTGCAAAATTCATGTCTCGTCACATGACATTCACAGTTTTGGCTTTCTTTAAAAAGTATTTGCATTCAAGGATAGAAAAGGGAATATAGGTGATACTAAAATAGGAAAATATGCCCAACTGTTTTATAATTTGGGAGTCAAATATCTTTCATTATTGAGGAAAATGCAGAAACATGTGGTTTCATTATCCCAAATTTGACACAATATTAACACAAATTTGAATACAACCGACTATATTTCAGCTGTAAAAGCCCAGTGGTAAAAACATTTGCACAGGTGTAAGAGTACCTTGGGCAATATGAAAATGAATCATCTAATTACTAGAAAGATAGAAATGGAAGTTATACAATCTAAAATTCACCTTTGAACTTTAAAGAGGTTCATTCTAGCTCCTGCTATGCTAGTATTAGATTTCATATATAATTAACCTCTAAGGACCAATAAGGTATTTCCTGAATAAGTGCTTCCTAAAGTCCTCTTTGAGAGAAGAACCCCATGTCCTGACACAAACTATGGAAATTTTGATTCCTATTAAAGCAGCAAAATCTAGAACAAAGGTGAAGAACCCCTACATACTCTTCCTCTTCTCCAAACAGGCTTCTAGGTTCATAAAAAGACAGAAATACTGCTCGTTTTAAACACTTATATCACATAAAGTCTGTCTTTAGACATTTACAAACTGCAGATTATCAGAAGCCAGGAGCGTGTGCTGGGAACTAAAATTCTTCATGTGCACTTTTATCACATTCCTTCCCAATTTGCCACTCTACAAACCAGCATATTTTGACCAACTGAGAATGAAAATTTGTATGTTATTTCTCAGCATACTTCAAGGAATGGCTGATAATTGT
This sequence comes from Pedionomus torquatus, assembly GCA_013398155.1. Taxonomy (NCBI): domain Eukaryota; kingdom Metazoa; phylum Chordata; class Aves; order Charadriiformes; family Pedionomidae; genus Pedionomus; species Pedionomus torquatus. The sequence continues at coordinate 36,423 of VZRU01013168.1, forward strand.
GGCAGGCTTTTCAGTGTGACTGTGTGATAACCAGAAAAGCAATATGAGGTTAGAGTAAAACAATGGCCATCAGCCTCAGGAACTGCAGTTTTCCTCCTGGCACTTTATAGAATGTTTCAGGTAAACTGGGGCCACATCCTGAGACTTCTTGAATATAGACCCCAAGAGAGCAGACTGGGCTGAACACTATGGAAAGTACTTGTAGAGGCAGGAGGACAAGTCTGAGAGGAGGCACTGATGCATCCTGTATCAATCAAATTTTCAATTTTTACCGATCAGAGTACCTAAATACTGAAAGTTTCAAATCCTAGTAAACACAATACTGTAGTCTATCCAAGACTTACATCATTGCATTGCTTTAAAAGAGATATAAAGCTCCGTGGGGGAAGGGGGGTGGGGAAAGACACTCATACTGGGTGAGTTATACAGGTATTATATTAGCAGTATAATTATAGTAGTGTAATTATGTAGATAAGTACTTAGGTTGCCTTTGTCAGTATCTCTTTTTCTTTTATATAAATCCTCACTATAAAACACTATTCAAACCAATGCTTTATAGTTTCAGAGTATGTTGAATAGTAGGTGGTTGTGGTTTGGCTGCCAAGGAAATTAGAGAGATGAGTACTCTCCCTGGGTAAGAACAAAGAAGTCAGTTCAATAGCAAGCTTGTTCAGGGAATTGAGAGTAGCTATTTCACAGCTTCTGACCCTAGATCTTTAGAGTCACTGTTGAGGGGAACAGAGCAGATGCTCTGTTTGTGCTTTGTCTGAAGGCAAATACAATGAGGTGCAACTGCAGGCCTGAAATGCAGCAACCCAGACCTGGAGAGAGTGGGACAGGGGTGTGTATGTACCCCAAAATTCCTGAGAATGACATCTACTAATGCATATATTCTTAGACTTGTTTCATAAAGTGGTGTAACTGCAATGTGGGATTTCCATTTGTCTAGTTCATGCCATGCTGCTGTCGTACCATTTTCCCTGGTGAGTGCTGCTGTATGTCTTGGAACCTGTATTTCCATGTTTGAAATAGGTAGGATTTAAGAATCCCTGTGGACACAGCTTAGAGAACAGGAAGCTAACGCTGTATACATACATTTGCAGGTATATAAGTATCTGTCTAGAGACAGGATTTTTTCCACTGAGAGAATGTAGAAAAGTTTCTTCCCTTTCAGACTAAAAACTCAAGTTGTCAGAGCAAAGAAAGTTTGAAATCACAGTTTTCAAAATTCCAAATCTCTTTGAGCTTTTACATTTCCACAAAGCTCCCTCCTGTTCCCCAGGCCTTGCTACACCAACCCTGAGCAGCTCAGGGCTGAACACAGAGGATTTCCCTGTGGCTGGCTCCTGTCAGCCCTGAACTGGGATGCCTAAAAACTGGGAACAGAGAAGCTTAGCTTGCAAGGAGCCACACACCTGGCTCTCAACTTGCCATCGCCCCTTGCCTAGGCAGACTAGCAGGTTCTCTATCACACATGCTTCCTCAGCAGACAGCTCTATTCAATTTTTGCTAAAACATCTTCCCATAAAACACTCCAGTTTTGATAAATCGGCACTTTCAGATGAAAAATAGTTCTACCTAAAAATAAACAACTACCTTCAGCTTTGAGAGATGTAGATTAGTTAATTGTATCAGCAAGTGCTGACTTTGAAGCTTAGATATAAACACATCCTTAATACCCAAGCAAGCTCTGCTAAGAAGAGAGGATGATTTATAGAGCAATGCAGAAGCTGGCAGAGCCTGGGGCTTGAGATTAAGCCCTAGCTTAATACTTGTTGATATTACTGCATCCTATGCCTCCCAGAAGGAATGATACAATAGAGCAGAGAGGGACCAGCTTCGGGCCATGTTGTTTTCCATTCCTGTTAATTATCTCCCAGGCCGAGGTGTTCATACTCTGCCCATGTCTGCTAATGACAAAGGATCTGTTGGTCACACTGAAAACACTTAGCAATCTGTCCTGAGTAATAAGCAAGAGCAGTGTTTTTTTCTTGTTTCTCAAAGAATGAGCTTTGGCTTGGGTTCACTTCACAAATCACTTTCTAAATGCTTTGATCACAATATTTTGACCCCTAAAAGTGAACTTTGAAATTCAAAGCTGCCTTCCTTGCCTGTTTCAACTAAAAAGATTACTTTGGATGCCGCCTTTGAGCAGTTTTCATGGGAAGCAGTGACAAGGTATTTGACTTAGAAACAGTTAAAGGACACCTGGAAGGTTTAGAGTTCACACCATCTGGCCTCTATGTGGATTATATTCTTATCATCAAGAACGTAAGGTGGGGAAAATGCACCAAGAGCAGCTGAATATCTGCTCCTCATTCCCCCTAGTTTTACACGGCCCTGCACAGAATGGGGAGCACAGTCAAAGCCACTGCAGTCTTGGCTCCAACAGATATTGTTGCTGAGAGGATGTGAAACTGCACTGGTACTTAATTGGCTCAAAAAGTGTAGGTTAGGTGTATATGGTCCTGTGACTGTGAACATAGAGGGAGTGCTACCAGGGCAGTGGCTGGAATATTGTTTTATAAACTCTGAAAGATTTCTGTGAAGTGCTCTGATCCCATAACTGCAAGTTGTGCAGCTAACTGGTTACATGCCCAAGTGCTGGGATTCTCTGTTTGGGTGATATGCAAAAGTGGATTCTAATCATCCACTATTTTCAATTGTTTTCAATTTCAAAATACATGCAATTAAAATTAAATTTGGCAATATCATATGAGGGTCTTTTAATCAAATGTAACACCTATTATATATATTGTTCAATGTGTATAATCTCTCAAAGCCTCTCAAAATCTCTCTTTTGGCAGCAGACCAAAATCTCCATGTTGCAGAGAGAAATCCTTGTGACAGCCAAAGAGAACTGACATCCAACACTGGTGCACAGACAGGTGGTTTCAGTAGATCCACAAGGTTCCACCACCTCCTTCTCACCATTGAGGCTGGGTGAGACAGACAGGCGAATCTTTCTGTGGCCCAGGATTGTCTGTCCCACTACATTGCTCTGGTGGCTGAGGATTCAGATCACCACATAGACTCATTGCCAATGCTACCCTGCTCAAGGCTCAAAAACACATTTGGACATTCTGGATAGAGGATATGAATTATGAGAAGTTTGGGAGCTTAAGACACTCATTAATGAGCAATTTCCCAGCTGGACACTAGGGAAAGGACAGAAGGAGAAATTTTCTGTCCCAAAGCATCTGTAATGTAGCCAGTCCACAGAAGCTCCATTTGTCTAAAGGTTAAATTAGTCACTTTGGTGACATTATTTCTTTAGAAAATATTCAAGGGAATTTGACAAGCCTCTCTTGCCCCCATCCTCAAGTTTGTCACAAGACAATCTTCTTCCAGTCCCTGTAAGCTGTGGCAAAATGGTGTGTGCTGCTTAAGTAAGACTCATACACCAATGCCCTTTGGGACTTGGTGCAGAGTAGCCTGTCTTATCCTCTTTGCACAGCAAAGCTACATCATTTGCCGCACCTGCTGCAATGATAAAGAACAGCTTGCCTGCAACATACTTTGATTTCTGCTGCTATTTTTTTCTTTCTTTAATCGGGGCTTTTTATTTTGCTTTCTCCCAACTTGCAAATCTCTCGTAAATACTGTCTGCAAGTGTAACTACTGCACAACTTAACTATCCCTCTGCAACATTTTTGAAGCTATTAAAGCATGCAGAGATTCAAAAAAAAGGAAGAAAATCTGGTCCAGGAAATGGGAGGACTGTTGAAATTACAGTATAATATTTTGAAATTCTCCTTGGAGAAAATACATTGTTGAGAACAGCAAATATATGTGCTAGTTATTTAAGAACTCCCCTCTTACTTATCTTTGCCCCTGCCAGTTAATACACTGAAGTTTAATTAGATTCATATTAAACATTGCTACCTTCTTGCCCAAATAATATTCAAATTTAATGGGCAATGCTTCTTTCTATATATTTTTACTCATTCTATTTTTCTCTTCCTCCAGGCCAGCTGGGTTTAACCATAGGGCCCTATTCCCCTAACCTCATAAGCAACCAATTCCTTTCTGCATCTTCATTTTTTTCCCTGTTATTATGCACTTTTGTCCTGTTGTGTTTTTATTCCTCTCCAGCTACTGTGTAATTTTTCCTGAGCAACAGACTTATACAGGCTTAATCCTTGACATAAAGTAATAACTTCACAGAGTTTATACATGTAGATCTGTAGGCTTTAATCTAGAAATGAGCACCAAATTTAGAACAAATTGGTTACACAAATCAGCCACTCATATAACTTTTTCCTTGTATCCTGAGACAGCGGTGCCATATGCAATCAATAAAAGCCAGTTATCTCTCTGACGCTCTCAGCAGGTGAATAAAATGCAGAAGAAACACACTGAGATCTCATTTTCTTCTCCTCATCATCTATGTCAGCAGCAAAGAACTGGTTATAATTAGAACCCTTAGATCTTCTAATGTAGGTGCTGAACGACTCTAGAGCTTTGGAAGCAGTTGCCTGGAAGGAATTGAGAAAGAGCTGGGGAACAGTCCTCCCTCCAATAGCTTGTTAACTAGTACCACTATGAAGGGAATATGTTCTGTACTGGTAAAGATCTGTATGTACCTTCTCTTGTCCCTAGACACATGGGTGAATACTGAAAACTTGATTCAGCCACATAAGGGAATGGTGAATTCTTAAAACGTTTCTGAATCCATGAGGTGCTGATGAGTTAAAGGCTTTTTTCCAAAAATAATTAATAAAATATTTAAAATATAATAAAAAATAAACTTTATATAAAACATGTAACATATAAAAAATAAATAAATGCAAAACCTTAAAACACATTTATGATAGAAAGCAGGGACTCACACCCCTGTAAATATGTTTCCTTGTTAAAATGCTGCACTTTAGTTTAATCCAAGTTATTTGAGTCTTTCAGTTTACAAATCTTGACTACGAAGAGGCTTTTCAACAAAGAATGCTTGAAAAAGTTTTATCATTTATTTGCCTTCCAATAAACTTCAAGGTCAAATGAAGAGCTGGTTCCCTAAGATAAACATCAAAATTGTTCAGGCTTGGCTCTGAGTAGAATATTATTGATCTACCATGTCTTGAGAAAGATGCTGCATGATTTCAACCCCCTCATAACTTGGATCAGATGAAAGGATTTTGGAAGTTGACCACAGATCAACCAATAAGTGTTTGTACCTGTATTTGTAACGGCTGAACACGGGTTGGCTTCTATCATTGGTCTTTCTATCCTTGCCATTAACATTTTCTGTTTTCAGGCACAGCATTAGCATATAATGCCCTATAACACATTTGCAACCTAATGAGGCTAATGAACACAGAGTTATTTTAGTAACTTCAGCTATTGTGCTTTTACCCTTTGGTAGATAATTGACATAATGGAGCACTTTACTTACTTTGATATTGTAAAACATTAAGTTCCATTACAATTGTACACTAATCAGGGCTGTCAATCAGTTCTTGCTCACATGAATAACTGTTTACAGACTCTGTTCCAAAATACTTCACCTCTTCCCGTGGTTTCTGCTACTTCCACTTCCCTTTTCCTAACCATAAGATCTCAATGTAATTAACTGAAATAGAACATTAGTTTCTTTCTATGCCATACATCTCTTCTCACCCCTTTTAAACTCTCTTCAAGTCACCCAAGGAGGGGAGTGGATACAAAAGTTTTCAGAAGAAAAATTCATAGGATCAGAGAATAATGCAGGCTAGAAGGGACCTTCAGAAACTGTCTAGTCCAACCTCTTGATCAAACAAGGGTCATCTATGAGGTCAGACCAGGTTGCTCAGGTGTTTAATCAGTCAGATCTGGAAAACCTTCAAGTTAGATGGCTGCATAGCCTCTCTGGGCTCCTGTCCCACTTCTTTATTGTCTTCATGGGGAAAATATCTTTCCTTACAATCAGTCTGAACCTCTCTTGTTTCAACTGACATCCCTTGTCTCTGGCTTCCCACCATCCACTGCTATGAAGATCCTGGCTCCACCTCCTCAGTCAACTCATTGTAGGTATGGGAAGCCTGCTTTTTGGTCCCCTGAAGCCATCTCTTCTCCGGGCTGAGGAAACCTCATTCCTTCAGCTTCCACTCACAGGGCAGGTCCTCCAGCCTGAACATTTTGCTGAACTTGCTTGAGTTTATTGACGTCTTTTGTTTTGAGTAGCCCAAAATATGTAATATCTAGGTGTAATTTAACAAATGCAGGTAGAGGGAGATAAATGCTTTCTTTGGTCTACAAGCTGTGCTCCATTTAATACAACTCAGGATGCTTTCTCTGCTGCCAGGGCACACTGGCTTGTGTTCGGCTTTGTGACTGCCAGTACCTTCAGGTTCCTCTGCACAGAGCTCCTCCCAGCCTGCAAGTCCCCAGCTTGTATCATTGCCAGTGGTTTGTTCTTCCTAGGTGTAGGACTTAGCACTTGTTGAGGTTCATGAGGTTCATAAGGTTTCTGTTGGTCTGTCCCTTCAGCCTGTCAGAGAAGCAGTCCAGACCTCCAGTGTACTGAACATCCCCCGTGATCTGGTGTGATCCACAAACGTGATGGGGATGCTGTCTGTCTTTTCTGTGTTCCAGAAACACAATGTCAGGATGTAGCTGGAAAAAGATTATGGAAAAATACTGCTGGAAAAAGTGTGAAGAAAAGTTATGGGACTAAGAAAAGATTTTAGACTTGCAGATATTCATATCTAATTGTTACCTCTGGGACTCCTAATGCTTATGTGTACAAATGGGCACGGCAGGATGATGCAACTGTTTTTCTGAGGACTGACATATTTTACTGTTTTTCTGCAGACTTACAGCATTATAAGTAGGTGGAGTCCTGCACCAAGACCCATTTTGTTTCAAGAAATTAGTAAAGTCACTTAAGGAGACACTGAGCTCATTGTTCTTAAGGAAACAAGCAAAACTGTATTTTCTGATCACTTCAATCTTGTCATGTTTATGTGAGTGTCATGGATGAGCATGAGCTTTGCAGTGACCCCTCAGGAGCTCTGACTAGAGGCCATTTGTCAATGATTTTTGTCAATACTCTGGTTCATTCACTTCTTTCTTCTCATTAACCATCAGCTTAGCCTCCCCCAGTTATGTCAGGAAGATGATGCAAAGGTGTGGGGAGTTGAAATTCATATTTGCAGAGAAATATCTCCCTAATGTTTTCATTTCAGAAGTACTGTTGGAATATAATTAAAAATCAATGGCTACCAACAGAATAAATTTCACAAAATGTACTTACCAATATTTCAGTCATGGATAATTTCCTTATGAGGCCTCAAGGTGTCATGGTTTGTAATGAGAGATAACATCTTTTATTCTCGCAATTCATAGAGCAGGAAAAAAAATGGGACATTTTCAGACAATGTAAGCCTTTCGTTTGGTCTGAAAGAGTGTTGGCAGAAGACCCCGTTATTGCCTGATGGAAGTATTCATATTTAATGACAATTTGAGTGTATTTCATTCACATCTTTGACTTCTGACACTTGGGCCTCAAATCTCCTCAGTCTCTGTCTCAAGTTAATATTCTGCAATAAAGCTGCTTAGAAATAATTGAAGCTTACTGACATGTTCTTAAATCATTCTTTTCTTAATCTTTCTCCTATGAAAAGAATGTCATCAGTTATACTTGAAGACTAGGAATCTACATCAGCAAATCACATAATCATTCAGATCCTCTGAGCAATCTGATCTAGTTGCAGATGTCCCTGCTTACTGCAGGGGAGGTTGGACTAGATGACCTTTAAAGGTCCCTTCCAGCCCAACACATTCTATGATTCTATGATCCTGCAGTGATCATCCAGGGGGAGTGGCTGGATGGTTTGACTAGCAGCCTATGTTGTTTCCTGTCCTGATGTCCTTGGATTCTTTGAACTTCTTGTGCACTGTTAGCCATTGACTAGCCCTGTGATAGTTTCAGCAGATGTAATGATGCTGCTTCTTTTCTTCAGTGGCTGAAACAAGGTGTCATGGTTTAGGCCAAATTGGCCCATGAGAGCAACAGATGTTCTCCCCTCATTTTCTCGCTCCAGGAGAAATAAAGGTGGAGAGATAAAGAGATTTCCAAGTTTAGAGTGAACTAAACTACTTTAATGACATATTAATATTAAAATTAAAAAGGAAATAATGAAATAGGTACAATATACACAAAACCGTATCAGACTTCCAGGATGACATCCCCAGCAGGCACTGTGAAAGTCCTAGGCTGGATTCCGACTCTAGAGTCAGAACATACAGATCGGGATCAAAGGCAGATGAACAGACAGGGTCCTTGGCCATCAGCCATTGAAGAAAGAGGACTGACCCTTTGATCCCTCCATTTTTATACTGAGCATAGGGCAGATGGGGTGGAATACCCCTGTTGATCAGGTTTGGGTCACCTGTCCTGTCTGCTCCTCCCTGCAGGTGCAACCCTTCTACACTTTTCCATTTTTGACCCTCCAACAGGGCAAATAACAAAATTAGCTGACCTTGGTTGTTACAGCAGTAACCAAGAGCCTCTCTGCATACCATTCCTTGGCATGAAGTGCAAACATAGGTCTTATCACTCTGAGAACAGTTTTCTGCACAATATGTTGTTAATTTCAGAGAGTTAGAAGAGGCCCAGCTAAGATGTAAAATTACTGAACAGAAAGTTGGTTCT
>VZRU01013168.1:48671-62468 GCA_013398155.1 Pedionomus torquatus
AAAAAGGATGCAGAGGTACTGCATTGTAGCCCTTATCTTCTTTGTCCCTTCATTGTAATTAGGTCCTGACAAGCAGTGGCAACTGCAACACTTCAACTTTTCTTTGTAAAATGACCAATACACCAAGCACATGCCCCGTGTGCTTACAGCAGTGAGCTCTCCATCACGCACCACCTTCTGTATCCCGTCCCACCCCAACAAGGAGTTTAATACATTGAGTCTCCAGGAAAATGAGAAATGGTTGATAGGACAACTTAAAGAAAAGTTGTAAACAGGGTACTCTTGCAGCTGCCTGACTTTTCCATACCTTCTCCAAACCCCTTCTGCTGTAAGTTGTACTCCTCCTGTGAGTTCCTCATAAATGGCTATATCTAGGAGAAACTAATGCTGTTTGCAGAACAACAGAAAAAAATCTCCCATTGCACGCTGTAGAAAAGCAAATAGTGGATATATAAAAGGTCAACTATTTTAAGGCACTTCAAAAGAGGATGAAAAATCTCTCCTTCAGAAAAATCCGGGAGCCACAGCTATGTCAACTACATGCATGTTAGAAGAACTCTTCCTAATACAAATACTTCCAAAACCTTTTAGAGTCTTTCTTATGTTATCTTCTGCAACAAACTTTTTCTCTATTCCAGTTCAGCTGCGTTTAGAAAGCAAGGAATAACTAGACATGTAATGAAATTAAATCGTATCACATCTTTAGTTGCTTGAAAGCAGTCTCATCTATGAAATTGTATTTGTACTCTATACATTTATTTTTATAATTTGCAAAGATGGTATGATGCGTACATCTTTCTGAGCACAATGCAGTTCAGTGACTCTTCAGTGGCTGCTATTAGGCATCTGCTGTGCAAACGACACTATCACTTGCATAAAACAATCAGTCCAGCAAGTTGGTTCATATGTCCTTTGGATAAGGTCTTTGATGAATAGAGCCTCTTATCCTTCATTTCCAATCTATTATTAATAATGTTCTCTGTGATGATTCAGACACAAAGAATTAAGACAATAACTCAGTAAATGAATACCAGAGCCTTTGCTGGCCCAGTGGAATAACTGTCATTAAGACTCTGCCAAAAGACCATTGCTTCAGACATAATGATGAGCAATTACCATATAGGCTTGGAAGGTGTTTATACGTAGTATATCAAGTTAAAATATTCCCTTTTCTTGGGAATTGTCTTGTGGTATCACCAAACCTATCAATTAAATAACCTAATGAAACCCATTTCAGTATAGCACAATCTTCATTCCCAGTCTAACTGTCTCTTTAGTAACAAAACATAAAGAATACGAATTAAAGCTTTTGTGTGTGACCATCTTCCTGTAGACAAACTTAATGAAAGAAAAAAAGTGGATCAGGGTAGATAATACTTCTGTGTTGCCGAAATAATGAAAAACTTTAGGAAGTAACTTCTTGCAACAAGGAGGGGTACATGAAATGAGCAGAAATAGCTATTTCCTAGTCAACTAAGCTTACCTTTATCCCACCTGACTTCAGACATTGTAGTCAGCCCAGAATAACACTCTACTGACCTGACACTGAAAGTCTGTCTTCTGCCTGTCTACTGACTGTATGGGGGGCGGGGGGCAGTCACAGTGTGCTCGGTAACTATTGCAGGTGGGAGCTAGGAGATAAGTGATCACAATTTTTGGCATCGCTGCTATTTGCACGCAGAGTGAGAAGATGCCGAGCTGCTCAGATCTCTGACCAGTAAACTTTCGACAATGTGCACGGCACTCCTGCTGCTGTTGGACTGCCCTGATACCACCAGCTATGCCCATCCATTCCTTGTACGATATCCAAGCATTTAGGATTAGCCATGAAACCACCATTCTTGATGAGTAACTTCACGCTGCTTTCCCTTTCAGAACGTGACCTGGCACAGGGAGAGAGCACGCTGCACAATGACCGTCTCTTGGCTGTATCATTTAAACACATGAAGGAAATGTTGTGGATTATGGGCTGCAGAAACTGTAGTTACAACTTTCCAAAATTCGTATCCTCTTTCCATTAGATCTCTGCATATTTTTCTCTCGATAAACATAGCTTTTACTACCTTGTCTTTTTCAAAAGCCATGAATTCTTTTTATTTCACTCACCAAAATCTCAAACTAAGTTATTGTTTTACCACAGAGGAAGTTTAAATATGGAACTAGCACAAGGCAACACCCAAAATCTAAGTGCATCCTGAAACACAAAAGTATTTGAATCTGAGATATGTATCTATCCACAACATCCTTCTCCCAAATATCGCAGCTGAAGTTCTGCATCCGGTCTGCAGAACTGCCGTGCTCTTCTGTCCCTCCCTAAATTGTAGGTAAACTCAGATCTAGATCTAAACTTTACACACAAGCATGTCTCTAGTTAAGAGAACAGGGATATTATTAATTGGTCCCTTAGTGGGAATTTTTGAACACGGTTGTTCTTTCACTTTTGAATATAAATGAAACAGATTGCTACACTCTCCAGTTGCAGGAGGTAGCGTATGATAAGAATGCATGTTGTAATAGCATATCCACAATCCATTTACCTAAAAAAGCCTGTATCATTTTGGTTTTTTGATCTTTCATCCTATGAAAATATAATGTTATTACAGGGATGGTCAGAAATTAAGAACTCTCTGCATACTAAGAATTTTGTTCTGAAAAAAAAGTGATGACCAGAAGAATGATCAAATGATCTATTGATCTATCTTCTGATATATCTTCAGCCCTGAATATACATCTTTTGGGTCAGATTCCCAGACCCATTTAAATAGACTTGTAAAGCTGCATCCCATCCAGATGATGGGCAGCATAAAAGCGATTCTGTACCCAGCTTTAAGGATTCACACACCCTTAAGAGATGAATGCTTTAGCACTTGCCAATTATTCTGAAATTATTCTTAATATAGGATGGAAGCAAACAGAAGCTTGGTTTCAGCATTTTACTGGAACTGAGCGCCTCTGAAAAGCATTTGTTTTCTTGTCTTTGTTTAAAAAAATGCTTTCAGAAAAATACATACTCTAAACATATTCATCATTGTTTACTTAACAGTTTATTTATTATTAGTAATTAATTACTGTTATAAAAGACTAATTATTTGTTAGAAGTAAATTTTTAAAGCATTCTGAGTCTATATTTTTACGTCTCTATAGAAAGCAGAGTTCCTTTACAAACAGTTAAAAAGCAAAAACTTTACCTACTTGAGCTCCTTTTGCCTTCGATTTTACATTTTGTGCAAGCAATTTAAACATGTTTTCCAGCTTCTAAATATTATCGGCACTCTTCATCCCTTTTCTTGCACTGTACAGGCCTCATTAACATGCACCTAATCTAGGAATGTACTAACAGTCAGGTTCTCTCATCAACACATATTGCTCTTGACAGTGCTTAGCTATAAATAGCCAAGCTCAGCTTTTAGTCATATGATGCAGAGTTATGAATGACTTTCCATTCTTAATGCACACTTCAATCATTTTTGCCTTTTAAACACCACTGAAATGTCTTATATTCTTTCTTGCCTCACAAATTAGCTTTATTTAAAAAGCAGTAACTTATTACTGGTTCAATTTATTAAAAAAAAAAAAAAAAGCATTGTCCAAAACTAGTGGGTTTTGTAGGGGTAAAACGAACACACATTCTGAAAATGTCAGGTAAAGTACTTACAGAATAATACAAGACTTTCTCACATGAGGAAACAAGATTTAGAAATACTGCAGTATTTCTAAAGTAATTTACTAGTGTAGTCACAGCTTTCCAAAATTCATATCCTCTTCCCACAAGATCTCTGCACATTTTTCTCTCAACAAACATAGCTTTCACTACCTTGTCTTTTTCAAAAGCCATTAATTCTTTTTATTTCACTCACCAAAATCTCAAAGCAGATATTGCTTATCTGATGATGTGTGTCCTACAGATTAAAGAAGTGTTCCAAGAGCTTGCAGATGTGCAGAATTATGTAAATAGACCTTAAGAATAACAATCTATTATGCTTAACTATACTAGTAAGTGAATCATAGAGAATTCTTCATTCTGTGGTATACAAATAAATATATATACTATTCACAGAGTACAACTCTTACTCATAGTATTGTTTATTGGAGTTTTTTTGAAAACCTGAGATAACCTGTCTGACACAATTCTAAATAGCCGGGATTTCAGATTCAGTAGCCCAATAAGTTCATTAAAAAGTTGTCTTTTGAATTTGTTTAACTTCTTTTTCCTGAAGCAGAAGAGTTTGTAGAATCACGATTTTTTTCCATGTCAAACTTGGCCAAAACTTGACATCTTCAGCTGAATATTGACAGAAATGCAAAATATTATTGATATTTAGTACTGAAGTCCTTTGAAAAAGCTGAGTCTTCATGCCATTTAGAAAACAATAGTTCTAAAAAACATCTTTAAAATTTCCCTTTTTACTTTTTTCTAAATTACATCAGAAAAAATTGTGCCCTCTCATCTATTTAAACAAAAAACCTACACCATTTCTTCTGAGATGAATAGTTAATCTACTGCAAAAATTTCTTATTCCCGACTTGTCTTTTCATCATTTCTGAAGTGATGTAATTAAAAGTATATGTGTACCTACCTAAGAATGTTCATACAGCAGAGTCAAATTGACCAAAAAATATTCTCCCTCTCTGGTTCCAGGCAGTAGTCCTTGAACTCTCAGTTATTATTAACTAAAAGAAGATGCAGGAGCGTTCATTCACTTGGGAAAACTACCATGTTCAGTAATGAGGGCTTACGCTGCAGAGACAGGGAATTGGGATGCAGTGGTGACACAACTTTAATAATTTTCTTCCTCTCAGTCAGTCTTGTTACACCAAGAATGGGCAATTGCAGAGTTATCCAGCTCCAGACAAAAGGATTAGTTTCATCTTTTGCAAAATCCCCAAACTGTCAGTCCTTCCCATGTGCATAAATAGGAGAAATGATCTAACTGCTTCCCCATTTCCTGCCCCTCTATCCTCTCTTTCTTCTCATTTCTGTATTCATTATTAATAACAAATGGACAAAAATGGGCCTTAGCTGCACATCTGGTTCAGCCAGCTCTGGCAAAAACTCTCAGGATGCAAGTGGCAACAGCTGCCAAGCGCCTTAATCTCAAAATGGAAATTCTCTTATTAAAACTTTCTGTAAGAGACTAATTGATTTTTGCTGCCAAATGAAATAGGCCAGCCCCATAGTTAAGGAGTTATATTGTTGTAACTTCTTTCCAAACACATACTAGCAAAATGCTGTCCTTGGATTCAGTTAAGAGAACGTGAGGGAGGGGAAATGAATGATGCTTTTCTCCAGCCATTTTGACCCAGATGGCTGCAATTTCATTCTATGAGCTGATTTTTTTTTATAAGCTGTTAAAAGAGACGATTTTTTTCACCGCTTATTTTTAATATAATAGTTACATAAAGCAGTAACCTCAAATTTCTGCTGTCAAGCCAATTTTGAAACAGTAGTTATAGTGAACTATGAAGTAGAGCTTTTCAGAATGCCACCAGAGGGAGCCAATGCAATTGCAAACTTGAAACTAGTTCTTTTACACAATTGTCCTGCAAAACAGCAGACAGCAAAGAAATAAAGATTATTGTTATGAAGCAGAGCGGTTTGCTCTTCTGAAGTAAAAAGTCACTTATAATGAGGAACACTAATGTAACTAGAAAAAAATTGCTTATATTTTTTTTCCCCAGGAATAGATGCATTATTTTGCATTGTGCTGAATTTAAAGAACCCTTTAATTGTTTATTGTCAACTTGACAATATACCCCTTCACATTTTGCCCCACACCAATTCCTCTGCGTTTTTCTCATCTCTTTAAACTGGCATCTCCAAACCAGTGATTGCAGATCACCATCTCCCATCCTTCCTGGCTGTGAGAAAGCTGTAAAATGGCCTGTATTCTTTGAATCTCACTCTACCTAGCAATGCGCTTGGTATTTTCAGTCCTGCTGCTTTTTCTTTGATTTTACAAGAATGAAGGGTAATTTGGTGATCGCCAGGCAATGTATGGCAGATACACAGGAGTGTTAAGCTCTTACTCCAAGCAGCGGTACTCTAAGCACACCATTCTCAACCGTTCCTCATTTGCGGTTTCGGCTATAAAACTGACTTTAAATATTAATCTCTTGTTTCAAATTTGAAGTGCACTGTGATTCATTTCTGAATCTTTTTTTTTTTTTTTTTTTNATATGTTTTTTTTTTTTTTTTTTAAGTGTCAGGCTTTTACAATTGAGTAAGATGGTTAACCATCCATCACATCTCGAACAATCTCTGGTGAATGTGCACATTTGATTTTCTCTATCATGAATAACATTGGAAATGGCAATTAATTTCTTTAAGGGCTTTTTAATGTTTTACTTTATATCACCTTCCTTCTTTCATCTGCTAAATCTAAAAACCTATCCAGTTTCCTTCTATTGCTTGTCCACCCACTGAAAATTGTGTCAGAGGCAAAAGAAGCCAATCCCTTGATGTTCTCCTGGCACACTGAACAGGACCAGCAGTTCCCTCCAGTCTTCAGGTCACTCTTTTGCACTCCTTTGACTTGGACAAGACATGGGACTTCCTGATTTTTCTTAAGAAGAAAGGCTAAAACAAACAGAACAAAACAAAAAAGAAAAAAGAAAAAGGAAGCGGGGGGGGGAAGAATAATGAAAAAGAAGACAAAAAGACTGCAGAGTGGAGAAGCTGGAAGTTGGATTAATAGTACAATACAGGACAAAGATAAAAACCAATAATTGAAATAAGAATAAAGCCTTACTGTTTTTTGTTAGACATGAGGAGCAGTTGGGGTTTCTCAAGATTCCCCTGTGCACATGGACTATGGCAATCACTGGAGTGCATTCCTGAGTAAGAAAAAAAAGAATGTGGTTTCCATGCCATGTGGCCCTTGTATCCTAAAGAAAGGAGAAGGGAGGAAACCATTACCCCATCAAGATACAGTTTTGTCTACAAAGGGAGCTGTTCCTCTGTCCCCCATGCACAACTCAGTGAAGTAGTAAATGGTGGTGACTGGAGGACCAGGAAAGCCGGGAAGCCAGTGCTACAATAAATGGCTAGAGTGCTGATATCTTTGATCTAGTGCCTGGCTGTGAGAGCTCTGAAAATAAAGGAATTGTCAACTGTGTCTTTTGCTGAGAATGTTCTTAGCACTTTTGGGTTTTTAACAGTTGTCCTATTTTTTTTTCAAAATATTCATCAAGCTCTGAAGATGTTCTCTAATTGAACTCTCAGTAACAGACACTATATTGGTCATACAACCACCATTAACTCAGATGCCACTGAGAAGATTCCAAACCATCATTCATTATGCTTTCTACTTAATACCAAATGCTTTCGCAGGCAAAATGTACCTTGATGATGCACTAGGATGTTTCAATAGCTGCTCACAATGCTGCTTTCTCTCTCAGCTACAGTGTTTTCTAAACTCTGGATTTTGTGAGTCAGCAGTACATTTTTCAGTGATGCATATCTGTCTGTCACACTGAAACTCCTCAAAAGCTTCACAAAAGCAGCAAAACATACATAAATTTCCCTTTATACTTCCTTGACGTGTTCTGATAAAGTTTTCAAGGTGAGTTTCACTTGTGTCCGCCACTAGATAAAAACTAAACTGACTTCCAATCTATTTTTTTGTTCTTTTTAACCTACTTATTTTTCAGTACTACAGCAGTACAATCTGTCTCACTTAGAAAACAGCAAGCACTATTCAAGGTCTGGGACTTTAGCAAATTCTGATATGGGAGTACACGAATTTTTTTTCAAGTTTTCTGCAAGATCCTTTGTGTATTTCTAATGTCATACCTTAAGCAAGAAGAGAGGTTTTGGTTTGAATAGCACCTCTTCCCTATGCTCATCTTCAGTTTCAATGTCCAGTTTCTACATCATAATTACTTGGCCTGCACTTGTCAATGGTGTTTATATTGAGTGAGAATCAGAATGCATAAAAGAAGTTTGTGATTATCAGCTTTCTAAGATAAAGTTAAATTTACCACATATTCCCTCATTTATAGTTTTGTAAAGGCAATACATTTAAATATCTCCCCATGCTCTTTTTGCTATTCTAAAATTGAAATTATTTGTTAAAAACCAGCCAGCCTCCACTTTTCCTGCTTTGAGTTTTCCAATTTTTTTATGGTATCTGTTCAGTACATTTGCTTGGCAATCGCTTTTGTGGGGAAAAGCGATCAGAATACAGATTTCCTCAGAGAAGAAGCTTATTCGTATTGGGAGTATCCACTGGATTTGAATCATGCTATAGGAATAGAAATGGCTAGATTCAACTAGTCAACTTTTCTTTCAGAATGCTTTTCACCTAACCAGAAAAAAGCAGTTCTGCATGGGCGCTTGTTCTTTTTTATTTCACGATTCTTAGGACATAAACTTTCAAGCCCTGATATTCCTCCAGTGAGTTTTTGAAAGGCTCCATTTATTAGACAGTTCACATGATGTGACAAGGAGAGGAAGCTGCGCAGCTGTGCGGCTGCATTTAGTACTGTATAAACTATACTAGGCATGCTAATAGGGGAAAGCCCCTTAAATCCCTCCTCCCATTAATCCTGAGAAGGCACTGACACACAATGTCACAGTCCCCTTTACCTTGAATTTCTTCAGCTCTTCAGATGTCGATTTTACATGGGATATCTGATCACGCATCCCCTTAAGTGATGTAAACTGATTTTTCAAATAACTTCTAAAACTTCATTTTAGCTTGATTAAAATACATTACCACAGAAATAGATTACTAAATCATACAGACTGCACAACAAATCCATTGCATTAGACAGAAATTTTATAAGGCAAAAAACTATATAGAAAGAGGCCCTGTACCTTAATATGCCATTTGATAACTTATAGATTCTTACTGTCCTGTGCTGTGAACTTCACAGGGTGAGGGTACACACAAAATATAAGTGGAAAACAGAACACAAAGAGCAGATAGAATGTTAGAAATATGGGAATGGACAGCAAATAAAAGCATATAAAACAGTTATGAAGAGTAACCAGGATCAAACATATTCAGTTTGCAGCAGCTCTTCTGGACTAGGGCATCCTAAAGACCACATCAGTGAAGGGCTTCACTTCTCACCTAGAAGAGAAGGTTTGTGGTTTTGCATTGATTTAGAAGCTGTACTTTCTGCAGGTATAGAAGACTTATCTTCTCCCTGCCCATGCCCCAAATATAAAATTACACTCATAGGTTTGAAATTACTTATGCCATTTTACAGTCTGGCAAGGAGATGAGGGCCTGGCTTACGGCTCACAAAACTTAGCTGTCAGTAACTTCTGCTTCTGAGGACAGTCCTCATTTCTTTCAGGCCACCCAGATCATTGTGGCAACTACAGCCAGGAGTAGGTGGTGGTGGTGCATTACTGCTGGTGCAAGGAGCTGCACTAACAACATTTTGTCCTACACTTGGCACGTTCCCCATGATGACAATTCCTAGATCACTCCATAGACTGCAGAAGAGGCAACAGAATTGGTCTCCTGTAGCTGTTTTTATTTTTCCCAGTTTGGACTTCTAACATTTTTCTCATGCGGTTATAGACCCAGGTACAACAAATCTAAACCCAAAGATGATTAACTTGCTTTTCCCTGCTTCCTTCATGGACTCTGGCTTGAAAAACCCAGAAGATAACTCACATGTATCAGGGCAGTTCTCCAGAAGGCTGTAGTGCATTAGAGGTGACACAGAGCAGGCATCACTCAGTAATCACCGTAACTACTCTGAAGCAGATGTATTTCTAAGTATGTGTGTATTCAAACATAACCAAATGTATGTCAAGAAAATAGAAAGTAATCACAGTATCAAACAACTTCCTATTTGTATAAAATATGGTCATCAGTCTAGTTGTTTATGTGAAAAAGAAAGCTTAACACATTTAAGAAAAAGGCATCATTTTCTGAGTGTGGCTCAACAAGCAGTTTATATTGAGAGATGCCCTGGTGGAAGAGGCTTGATCTAGTCCAAGACACCATTACATCATCAAGTTTTAAGTGGCTTCTTGAAATTAGAGATAGCACCTTGACTTGGTACCGGTGTTACCCATGAGCATGCGCTGTGGCAAATCCGTTGCTTCTGGGCTGTGGGATGCCAGCGCAGCGGCACAGTGAGGATGTGTTGTGCAGCCCAGCCTCCTGCCTGAGGGACCAGGCAGTGCCTGCAGGGCAGCACTGCTGCACTTGGCAGTTTGTGTCTCAGGTCTGCAAAAGGAAACTGTGGACTCAGCATCGCACCAGGGCAACCATAGTGCCAGAAGCAAGGGGCAGTTCTACGGGGCAGAAGAACAAGCAGCTGCAACAGCATGGATCCATCCCACATCACACGGCCAAGGATGATGTCAGCTGTGCTGAACCTCAAATTGCCACTAAGAATACACGTTCCTTGTCAAGGCAAATAAATGCCAGCAAGTGACAGAGGTCGATGGCATCAAATTGAGGGGAGTGACTGATACACTCAAGGCTAGGGCTGTCATTCAGCGGGACTATGACATGCTGGAGAAATGGGCCAACAGGAATATCTTCAAATTCAATAAAGGCAAATGTAAAGTCCTGCGCCTTGGATAAAATAACCTCACACAACAGCCAGGAGATGACTGGATAAACAGCAGCTTTGCAGAAAAAGTCCTGGAGGTCCCAGTGAACACCAAGCATGGCCATGAGTGAGCAATTGCTCTTCTAGCCATGCAAGCTAATCACAAACCTGCATGAGTAACAGCACAGCCAGCAGATCAAGACAAGCGATCGCTGCTCTCACCCTTACGTGGCACTTGAAAGACTGCCTGTGGAGTACTGCACACAGTCTGGGTCACTACAATACAAGAAAGATATCGACAGACTGCAATGAGCTTAATAGAAGGTCACCAAGGGAACAGAGAGCTGGAGCATGTGACAAGCGAGGAGACACTGAGAGAGCTGGGTTTGCTCAGCATCAAGAAAACTACTGGACAATCTAAGTGTTGTTTTCAGCTACCCAGTGAGAAGGAATAGAGAAGATGGAGCCAGATTCTTTCTGCAGGTGCACAACAAAATGACAGGAGGCAACTGATCAAGTTGCAACATGGCAAATTCCAAATAGATATAAGAGGGGAGAAAAAATTTGTTCACAGTAAAGGTGGACAATCTGTTGTGTTCTATTTTGCGGAAACTTCCATCCATGACAATATTCAAAACTTAACTGGACAAGTTGCAAGCTGAACAAGCTGAAGGGGAGGTAACTAGCTTCCAGTTGCAATGGTGGACTGGATCCCAGCCCTACTCCTTCCTGCTCATGGTCACAAAAGGCCTCTTGCAGATGGCTGCTGCTCCAAGAAACAGGTCTCTAGTTACCTAGAGCACAAAGCTGGTGCGATGATGAGGAAAGCATGGAACAAGGTTGTTAGACATGTGGAAGAGCTGTATGCAGGGCCTGAGGAGAAGGCAGATGCTTCACAGACCTTGGAACATTGATACTAGTTTCTAGTACCTGTTCTGCTTTGCGCTTACATGTCTCTGTGACAAATCAACAGGGAATGCATTTTCTTTGTAACTGCGAGTCATTGTAGCATTGTCATGGTCCATCCACTTCAAAATAGCACTGTTGCTTTGCTGACTCACACCTCAATGGCTCTTCTTGCTCTCCTTCTTAGACAGCTGCAGACAAGTCGTCTATGTTGGAGCATGCCTTTGAAAGTCCTGCTTCAGAAGTGCATACAATGGCTTCACTGAGAAAACAAATGTGGTTACTGTTTCCACCATAACAGGACAATTGGTTAACCCCTTTTTTTGGCTATTTAAGAATTGACATCACCAGCTCACGTCATAGTGGGTATTTTTAGTAGATACACTCGCTCTTTCCGCCAAATAGGAGTGAGAGGAAGTTGTGCGTGAGCATTGAGTGGCATATTGACTGGCACTTTTGGTTCAGAGTTGCCCTGGTTGGAAGGTGTGGAGAATGTGCAAGACGGCTGATGCTGTCAGTGGTAGCTGTCCCAAAGCTAGAGTGGGTATGCAGAAGCAGAGCAGTCAGCATGACCAAGGACTCTCATTACTAAACTAGTTGCTTTCTGATAAAACCATCCTTAGCAACATACTGAGCTACTGAAAATAGGAGAAAAGAGAAAAGATAAAAGATATGGACCTGTTGAAGTGGGTCCAGCAGAAGGCCGTGAGAATGATCTGAGGGCTGGAGCACCTCTCCTATGAAGACAGGCTGAAAGTGCAGGGGTTGTTCAGCCTGGAGAAGAGAAAGCTCCAGGGAGATCTTATCGTGGCCTTTCAATATTTAAAAGGGGCTTATAAGAAAGATGGGGAAAGACCTTCAGTAAGGCCTGTAGTGATAGGACAAAAGGCAAGAGTTTAAACTGAAAGAGAGTAGATTTCAACTGAATATGGTGACACACTGGAACAGGCTGCCCAAAGAAATTAGATGATCCAGCCCTGGAGGTGTTCAAAGGCAGACTTTGAGCAACCTGATCTAGTGGAAGATGTCCCTGCCCATGGAAGGGTAGGGGTGGATTAGATGATTTTCCCCAAACCATTTTATGATTCCATGATTCAGAGCCTTAGCTTTGGTTCTGCAGAGAGTTGTACCTTTGCTGAAGTACTTACATGGTGCTTCATGAGATTATCACACTATAGCCTTTCCCCATATTTCCAGTGGGTCCAGAACTTCCAGCAATATCTGGTTTTACCCTCATTGACAAAGTGAAGAACACCACAAAATGTCTACACATCTTCTTGTGAGCCTGGCTTTGGTAATCTGAAAGTGCTTAGCAATGTGAAAAATTTGCAAGAGATGTTATGGAGATAGCAGAAGTCCTGTTCTAGGAGAAGAGAGCCCGAGGAGAGGTCTGTGCAGGAACCTGAGGCAAAACCAGTTCGGTGGCAGAGCAGGACCACAGGGATCAAGGAACAGAAGGAACTGAGACGTGACTGGCAAAAAGGTCTAAGCAAGCTAAGCGTGAGTGGTCCCACAAAATACAAACAGGCCTTGTTTGCTCCACCAGAAATTCTCTCAGCTTTAAGTTAACCATCAACATCTTCTGAATAAAATTTGAACTCGCACGGCAAGTTCAGACCAGCCTGGCAACACTGGTTTTGATCTTGCTCTGGGAGGTTTAAAGCCTTTCACCTGATCACAGCCCTACCAGTTCTTCTCATTATCACGCTACCACTAAAGCAGTGAAATTATGAGACATTGGTTGTTGTTTTTCACTTGTCAGGACAAAATTTGAATCTGCTGAATCCACCGAATGGGTCACATCCACTGAGAAACACGGGTTTATGTTCAAAAGTTTCACTGATTGGGCCAATATTTAGAAATGCTTCATTTACAGATTGCATTTATGTGTCTACCTATTTGGTAAAGCTCAGCAGAGGTCCTTTTATCCAAAGAAATGCCTCAGAAGAGATCACTGATTGTTCCAATCCCCCGTTGACGGTTGGCGTTAGTTCTTCACCTAGCAAGCTAGTAAATTAAATATAGTTCCCTGCCTAATGCCCCTGTGATGCGAACTGCTGAGCAAGTCAGCGCCCGGCCATATGGCCCGTGCCTGTCCTTCTGCCTTTTACTCTCAGATCTCAAAGTAACCCGTTTCCATTTCTCTCCTTCCCTTTTTAGGTGGGTAAGAAGCAGGTGTCCGAGCCCCGAGGACTGCTGACTCCGGGGCTTCTCGGGTTCCCGTAAAAAGAAACGAGACGCAAAAATCCGATCTGCCGCTTTGCTCCCCACCGCCCGCTCCCCGCGCACCCGGGTCCCCAGCTGGCCCCGCCGCCGGGCGGGCGGCCGGGAAAGCGTTGAGCCACACGGATGGGGGTCCGCGACACC
>VZRU01013170.1:10323-21564 GCA_013398155.1 Pedionomus torquatus
ACAGAAAATAAAAAAAAAAAAAAATGTTCTTTAACCTTCCTACTTGTGGGAGTAGTGGGTGAAACTGCAAATGAGGAAATCTTTATAGGGTTTTTTGCATTACATCATGAGCACAGCAGGGCATACCTCTTTTTATTTTCCCTTAGCACCAGTACGAAATTGGGCCAACAAAAAAAAAAGTAATGTACTGCTCTAAAAGTACAGTGTGGGGGCATTTGTGTACATGCCAGAGAAAGAAAACCAAAGTCAAGGCACAGATAAATAAGCAGTTTCCTCAAGTCTCCTTTTGCTGCTTCTGGTGTGGGAGGAAACTGGAGCCAATCTCAATAATTTGTGGGGTTCGGGGTATGCTCTCTGCTCTGAAGGATACTGAGCAGTTAAAGTCTATCACTTCCTTTCACAAAGGGTTCTTAACATCCTTTATGTCATACTGTATTGTCCACATCATTACTAGTGTAGAAATATGTATTTCCCTTTCATCATGAAAACAAACCTCTTTGCTCTTAAGTTTTAATTTCTCTTAAAAAAAAAAAAAGTTAGCCTCTGTGAAGAGAGAAACTTAATGGTTATACTCACAGTTGGGAAAACACAATTTATTTACAAATGAACATTAAAAGCTAAACCATATTTTTTTTTAGTTTTGTTTTTGTTCTTCTGTGATTAGTTGGTTTGGTTTTCTTCATTCTTCCCTCTCCCTCCCACTCATTATTTTTCAGACTCTTCTATATTGACTTCCAATTCTAGTAGCTTTTGATTCGGTGATCAGGGAGGACAGGTTTTATGTCTTCCAACTTAAACCACTCATTTGAAGTTTGAATGTTTTAGCAGTTTCTTTTGTAGCACATCTGAGGTTGGGTTCAACGAGCAATCCTGTGGTCAGTCCTTGTGTTAGCAGTGCTTCACTGAGGCAGGGCTTTTCAAAAAGGCAGTATGCAAATCAAGAAGCTTTCCAGTGCTGCTGGGTTCTTTTGTAATCATTCTCCAAAGAAGATGGAGGTCGTCTCTCTCTCTGTGGATATTCTTGGAATATTTATTTGGCTTCACAGCATGCATTCTATAATAAAAGACAGCGATCCAAGTTATTTTATGACACGCTGCTAAATCTAAAAGGTGTTTCAGAACAGAGGTGGTTTTTTTTTAATGCAAGTGTTTTCAAATGTCTTTCAGTATCTACAGATGTTGGAGTATGGCTGTAGCTAGCTTGGGCTGCCTCATGAAAGCTTGCCATCTTCATTACTGAAGGCAATAAGCATCTTCTGTTGTCTTTGCCATTTCATGTAGTGATACAGGTTTTGTGCTTGTTTGCTTTGCAAGATGTTTACTTTCAATGAAACATTCTTGGTGCTCTGAACTAATTATCTAGGGTCAATGTAGGACCACAGCAAAAATCTGAGAATACCAAGCAAGTGCTGACAAAGATACTTGCTTTTTTTTTTGCCTTTTATTCCTTTGTATCATGAAGTGCTATTCCAAGCATTTATGATGAGTAGATTAGGAATTGCTATTAACTTTGATCATACTGGCACATGTGTTTTTTTTTTCTTATTTAACTCTTATTGTGCAAATATTTAGTAATGAGGTATCAATTCTTAACATAAGAACATTAAGAATTTCATCCTTACCAGCAGTTCTCTCATCCACAGTAGTTCTATACTGACTGCTGCTAAAGTTTTCTCAGCAGCAGCTTCAGCCTCACAGATCTTATGTATTAAAATTCAGGCTGGCTTGGTCAGATAATTTCTGGTTGCTCTTATATAAACCCAGGAGAAATTCTCTGCCTTGTCTGATACTAGCTAAGTTGACTGAAGTGTTTCTAAAGTTTGTTAAAGTATTTGTATTGTCAGTGTATTTATGTATTGTCAGGTAAGCTAGTAGCATCATCTACAAAAATAAGGTCTCCTTTTTTATAGCATGTATTTAAATCGAGTTAGATCTGAGAAATGTCAGTGAATAGTTGTTTCAAAATCATATTTCAAGACTGAAGGTAGAGAAGTAGCTATGACCTCCTAGATAACGTAAACATTGGACATAGAGCTACCGTACTGTCTGTAGTCTACAGTAAACTATTTACAAGGTCTGCTCATCTATTTAGTAAAAAGATGTAGGCAATGAGGAGCTTCAGCCCTCAGGCAGTCACATCTAAACATTTTAAGTCTAGGTGAATGCATCTAAACATTATGAATTGTTCCAGAATGTCTGCTGTTAACAGCTTATTAAAAAGTTAAACCAACTAATCCCTTGCCTTTAGTTGACAGGCTCAGTTTTAGAAGATGCCTGGAAAGAAAAAGGAAGGAATGATATGCAGGAAGTAATACAGAGAATTGAAAATGTTGTGTTGGATGCAAACTGTAGCAGGTGAGAAGATAAGTTTATGTGCAATGTTTTGATTTTTATATTAAACAGAACACCTTAAAAATCTTCAAGAATAATGAACATATTCAAAACATTTAAAATGTTTTTGTTTGTGAAAAGTAAGGTAATATATTTGGGTCACTTCCTATGTGGAATTAAAAAAACCCATGTATTTTTCAATTAAGGGGTCTTGGGAGTGATATGATGACTTGGTGTTTTTTTAATTTTTGTATTTTATCTTTTAACAGAGATGCATGTTTCACTCTAATCTTCCATAAGTGCTTTAGACTCTAAGAGCAAATATCTATACAAAGAGGCAATAGTGGCAATATCTCATAGTTCATACTTCTAAATCGGAATTTAATAGTATTTAATATATACAAATAATATTAAATATATACAAATCCCTGTAAGTGTAAAGGCAAAATGGAATATGCTTTCTGGTGTATTCTTTTATTTTGTTGTTTTGTTTTTTTTTTCTGGAGAGCATACTTTTTTGACAGGGTCTTACTGCAGACTCGAAAAAAGTGGTTGGCTAATGTCTTCTGCTTTCTAATGTGCAATCAACTGCATGCATGATGTTACCTGATTCTGCTGTACTTCATCCTCAGCTTCTTGCAGACTTACTAAAAATCTCTAGAGTGTTCAGACACTGTGACCTGATCTCTTGCCATATGGAGGCAGGACAACAGGTAGCTTGTAGCATCTCTGCCTTGTAATTGAGCTCCCCACAGGGAAGTGGAGGAAAACTTTGCTTTGGGAATCACAGAAAATTGATAGCAAGCTGAGGCTTCAAAGAGAAAGAAGCACAAACTTACTGTAATAGAAAAACAACTGCAGTTTTTATTTATTTATCCTTAATGAGACGCTCTCCATGGACTTGCTTAGAAGAAGAAAGTGATTTCCCTTACTTTAGGGATGAAATGGGTGGTGGTATCTAACATATTGGAGAATTCTCACTGTTGACGGCAAAATTTCAGGCTGATTGAGAGGACTAAAGTTAAGAGCATAAATTAGCTGAGCAAAATGCAATTTGGAGATCCCACCCCTGTTTTTCCCAGTGCTGTCCTTTTATCGGAGAAGAATTTGTTCCTCAACTTGTGCTGCAGGTTTGGCATCTTGATAAAAGCTATAGCAATTTCTGTTTCATATTGACTCCTTACTTTACCTCAGAGGAAGTGGAGTGTCTCATAATTAAGTCTCATGCTCATTAAGCACATAGACTTGCAGGAGAAAAAAATTAACTGAAAGTTACCTGCCAACTGTCCTTTAGAGGGTGGGGTGGGGGATTTAGCTGTCTAGTATTTGCAAGGTAACAGAAACCAAATTTCTTGCTTTTCACAAAACATTTTAACTTTTGTAGTACTTCTCTTTATTTCAGAGATGTGAAACATATGCTTCTGAAACTAGTAGAACTGCGATCAAGTAACTGGGGTAGAGTTCATGGAACTTCCCCACATACAGAAGCTACCCCTGAAAATGACCCAAACTATTTCATGGTAAGAATGAACAAACTCTTCAGTTTCCTGAATTTATTGAATTTATTTGACAGTTATATTACTGAAAACTATAAACAGCTGTCTCTCTGAACACATTTAACTTTCTGTGTAATTTTATTCTTAGAATGAGCCAACATTTTACACTTCTGATGGTGTTCCTTTCACTGCAGCAGATCCAGGTATGTCACAAGCTTAGTATACCTGTCTTATCAGTCATCTTTAGGAAGTTGTAATTCAGTTTATACCTTGTTGTACTACATAAAAAGCTGTTCTTCAAACATCTAAAACTTGTACAACTGAAAAGACAAAATTATGTCTGAATTCCTGGCTTTGTGTAACACGTGCCTTATTCTTCATTAAAAGAAGGTAAATGTTTGAAATGGAGAATATGTGTTTGAGTTCATATTGTTTAGAAGAATTTGTGCCACGGTCCTCAGCACTTGATCTTTCCAGGAAACCAGAAATCTTCAAGTCTTCTTTTGTTTGTCTGTTGTTGGTATGAAAATGGGTTGTTTCTTCCTTGTTTTCTTTGCTTTCTCTAATCTGAGCACAACCTGGCATGACATCATTTGACGTAGAGACATCTGTGAATACCATTACAGATCTCTGGGAACACTGCGGTAATCATTCTTACAGGTCAATTGTTGTCCTGACGAAACATGTTAGCAGTAGGTTTTTTTCTACATAATGTGTTTCATGCCATTAATGGTATGAATTAAAATAGGCTATTTTGAATCTGTATAGATGTATGTTAATTTAGAGAACTAGTGTTATATATTACTCAGTCTCATTTTCACTTTGCCAGATTACCAAGAAAAATACCAAGAGCTGCTTGAAAGAGAGGATTTGTTTCCAGATTATGAAGAAAATGGAACAGATCTACCAGGATCTGGAGAGCCGTAAGTTTTCTTATTGAGGGATAGTTTTTTTTAATACTAGAAATTTTTACTGCAGACTTAGGAATCCAATCTTGATAAAAATGTAACTAAATAATATAACTATTATTTAACGCTATAAAGGACATGTTCAGGTGTAAATTGGTTTGTAGTCATGGAAGTTAGAAACAAATTTTATATTTATCCACCCGAGTTGGATAATTAGATTTCAGATCTTTATGCACATGTACAAACATATTCTTTTGCATTTAAAAAAAAAAAAAAAAAGAAAAATTGCAAGCAAAATGAAGCACCAGGCCTTCAAGTGTTGGTAGTGAGGCAGCCTCAATTCATTTGACTGATGCATGTACACATCCCCGTTAGACACAATTACAAAATTTTCAGAGTCTTCAAAGGAAAAAGGTTGTTAAGTTTCCCTCCTCCGAATAGCTAGTATCCCTCAATTAAATGGCTATTCAGTATACCTGAAGAACAAGATAAACAACCTAATGGCAAAGGAGGAAGCAATAGATAGAAATGTATTCTGACTTTCTGACACCAGTTCATAAGAATTTAATGGGAAACCAGTAAAAGAAATATGGTCTGAAATAAATGCTTATAGCTTTGTACACTTCTAGTTGAAGGAGGACTTCAGACCAAAATTTGATACCTAAGAACATTTTCAGTGTTGTGCTTATGTGTGATAAAGAGTGCTGACCTGGATTGGTATTTTTATTAGTAAATTAGAAAACTTTTAAATCGCATCTAACGGATCGGAGTGTCAAGAACTTTGGAAGATAAATAAATAATATTTTTTTTAAAAAATAGATAAATTAGAGATTTCAACAGAACTCAGCAAGCTCATACTAAGGGAAAAAAAATATCTATGTGACCCTCTATGCTGAGAAGCACAAATTAAATGCCAACAAGAGACAGGCAGGGTTAAACACAGCAAACCTGAAAAGTGACATGTAGAAGACTGTGAGTCAATCTTCATGCAAGGTGACTGTGGGACCTTCTTTGAAGGCTTTAAGAAAAGCTTAGACAAACAAATACCTGGTCCTCTGTCGGTTATTTCTCATGACTGACATTGGGGGAAAAGAGTTCTATGCTGAGCCCCTTCTCAAGTCTACACTTCTACAATGAAAAAGGAGCAAATAAAATAGATATTTAGTCTGCTTCCTCAATGCACGGTGCTAAATGAAAAATACTTTCCTTACACATTTCTGTGGCATGTTTGTATAAAATGTACCATTTATAGCCTTTATACAAATGAGATGTGCTGATTCCCTTGTTTGGATCTAAAGCACAGAAGACAGTAAAGTGAACCCCTGGAATTAATGCATGCTTTTTGAGAGTCAGTAGCTGCTGACTGGTCATTAGTATTTTTTAAGGCAGTTTAGAATGATATATGCTATCACGTTCAAGTTAAAACTGTGTTGTCTTAGTTTATGGTGATGAACACTCCAGCTGGACCTAGAGAAAACAAGGAACACTCAAATTACTTACCAATAACCGGGGAGAAAGAAAGCTGAAGTGCTGCCCATCACTTCCCAGCTTTACTTAGAAGCTCCTCGGTGGTCTCTGCTCTGTGCGATACTTACTGTCACTAATGAGATCCAGTCTTTTCTGTCACTTAAATAACGCATATCTCTTCTGAAAGACTGGTTACCAAATCGTAGAGGATAATACAATGCAAATGCAATAGGGAAGTGAGTTAAAGTTGCCTTCTTTCACATATTAACAAATAGGAGTGCAGGTTTTCTATATATATACATGCTTTGACTAGTGTGCAGCCAAGACAGTTGATGCAGTATTTGAAGTAGGATGTTGGACCAACCAAAAATAACACTAGTAAGATGCTAATGATCTTTTTTTTTTGCAAATAGATTGGTGAAGATACATTATTCACCTTTGGGAAGCTTGGAATGCATTTATTGCATTTTCTGTCAACACTGAAATTATGATGTCCACAGTTTAAAAGGCAGATATAAGATGATCTAAAACAGTTACAACCACTGTAGCTATTTTTACGTATCTATGCTGCTTTGAGGTTTTTGCATATTTGTTTTTCTAGTAGTCATGACTTTTTTCCTCTTCACCACGTTTAAGAAAATGTCATCATTAACTGTTCTTTATAAAGCTGTATTTTATTCTTGACATCTGTTGTCTTGACATCTATGTAAATGTTTCTGAAAATCTGTACATAAACTCTTCGGTGACTTTTTTTCTTTTTTTTTAGATACTTTGATGACATTGATGACGAGATGGATCCAGAAATTGAAGAAGCCTACGAAAAGTTCTGCCTAGAATCAGAACATAAGAGAAAACAGTGAGACATTATACATTAATGTTAGTTTATTAAGCCAGCTTAGGTATGGTTAAAACACATGGGGATATAAAACATTTGTACCAAAATAAGGAACTTGAGTTTTTCCAAGTACTGAAGTTATAAAATTTCCATTTTGTTTAACAGAATCTGCCAAAAATTGTAAACTTATGCCCTGTAACTTAAAATGTTGTGTATATATCATAGTTTATTTTATGTACAGGTATATGAACAATGTTTTGGCTGCAATAAAAATGATTTTAAAATTATCATAATGGAAATTTAAAATTTAATGGGGAACTTCCCATAAATTTTTCCTTGAGGCTAAGAAAGGAGAACAACAACTTGATCTAAATTTAATTGCTTGCTTGCTTGCTTCAGTATATATTGAGACTTAATCATCTTTTTACTATATGCAAGACAACTGGTATTTAGGGGTTTGGGGGATATTTTTTGCTAAGGGGGATAGAATCCAAATACAGCTTGTCTTTTTTTCTGTAGATCATAGTCATGAAAACTGGTATGTGAAAGTTTTGTTGGAGGGTGGTGGTGGTGGTAGTGTTTTGTTTATTTCTTTTTTCTTTCTGTTCCAAAACTCATATAGGTCATCTAGACTTTTTTTTTTTTTTTTTTTCTGGGACAAAATTGCCAGTGTTATAAAACACGNTGGAATAAACATGTCATGTGTGAAAAAGCAGGCAGTATTTTGGTAGTTGTGTGCTTTCAAGATCTTCAGCTCAGATACGCTTATTTTCAACTTTTATAAGGAAAAACTACCCTTTAATTTGTTGTGTTCTTCAATAGTAGGTGAATATATTTGTTTTAACCCACGCTTCTGAAGAGTATGTGCAGTGCTTGTCTCTCTTTTTCTTTTTTTTCTTTTTTCTTTTTTTTTTTTTTTAAATGTATCTAACATCTAACCTTTTGGCAACCCTTGTGACTTCCTCCATTCTTCTGATTTTATGTAGTTTGATTTAATTTTGTAGTTGGAGTAAATTCATATATCTCATAAACGTTAACATTCTGTATCCAACTGCTCTTTTTTGACACTGTATGATCAAATTAGTTTTCATAGGAAACACTATTGTTGTTGCCAAACTC
Source organism: Pedionomus torquatus (assembly GCA_013398155.1). Taxonomy (NCBI): domain Eukaryota; kingdom Metazoa; phylum Chordata; class Aves; order Charadriiformes; family Pedionomidae; genus Pedionomus; species Pedionomus torquatus. The sequence continues at coordinate 18,480 of VZRU01013170.1, forward strand.
AGTTGTACTGTTTCTTGTTACCTGTTACTGGTTGACTGAGTAGAATCCCTTTCCAAAAACAAATGGAAATACTTTCCAGAAGTTAGCTACTGTAAGGAATATTTGTTGTAAATATGCATGTAAATAATTCTGTTAATATTTCCCTGTTACTTGTTTGGTTAAATAACTCGTGCATCTGCTAATAGAGTGAGCACTGACTGTTTTCTGGATGTTTATTTAACATACTTAGGTTGGAGTTTTGGGAAATAAAATTTAATTAGCTTTGTTTCCTTTGGTATAATTTTACTACCCTGTCTTTTTGCTTTAGAAAAGATTTTTTTTTATGGTCCTCCTTCTATCTGCTTAACACTTTTTCTTTTCTTTTTTTTTTTTTATTTCTTTGAAGTACACAGTTGCAGAGAGTATTATCTTTTAATACTCATTGGAAAAATAAAATTTATCAAGGGGCATTACAGCCATGACCACTACATTAGCATTTCAAAGTCTCTAGACTAAAATCCTCAAACTAGGAAAGTGAAAAAGTAGATCATTTTCACACACACATATTTTCCATACAAAACTTTTAATTCTAATACAGATCAGACTTCTGACTGACTTTACAAGCAGGCATGTTGTGGAAAACATATTTACTCAAAATTTAAGGTCTGGAGGAACAAACATCAGTACATGCATTACAGTAAAGGAACAGTCTTCAGGGGACCCTGGTTTGTCTATTTCAATTCGGCATCTTTTGTAGTGTGGTTTGGTTTTTTTTTTCCTGTAAATTATCTGTCAGACTAGAGATGTATATTCTGTCAACTTGTGGAGACAGTGTGTCTTACATGTAGATAAAAAATATGCCAAGTCATCCTGTACAAAAATGTTGGGAACCAAGAATTGTATATATGAAGCAATTCAGGCTGAGGTTGCCAAAATAAGCTTTGTTCTCCACCAGAAATAATGAAAAATCATGAAGTGAGACTTTTGCTCACAGTAGTGAAGTTTGTGGTCTCTGCACACATGAAGCTTTTTAAGAACTTTAAGCCTGCACTGATATGAGGAAAAATTGGTTTTAGCTCTCTCCTGCTGACAAAGGAAGACAGGATAATCTTTGCCTTAACACACTTAACAATCAGTCGTGCTTGTCTTAAATCTCGGAGGAGTCTAATCCAAATTAGTGATGGTGGAATGAGATGTGAGGGAGCAAAAGGAAGCAGCAGGTTTTGCACTGTCATAATTGTCATTTGCTGCTTGTCTGCCTGCTTTTAACTGCTGATAATTCTGTGAATGAGAGGCCTAAAGATCATTTCACCTGAATTTTAGCATTTACAAATTTCAGGTGCACTGGGTAGAAGTGTTCCTTGTCTACAAGTTTCTGAACAGTATCTTGCAGATAAACAACCCTTTAAACAGATGTATTTTCTTTGTGGCAAAATGGTAGGCCAGTGAAGGTACGGAAGCATGGAAATCAAACCTGGGGGGACAACTGAAGGAAACTTTTTTAGCACTTAGGGTTGTGAAAAGAACCGTGCTTCACATTTGAATTCAAGCATGCGACCGAGCTTCGCACATCAGAAAAAGGATGTAGAGTATTTGCCACTCTTAACAAACCACCTGCAATTCAACAAAAATGCGTTGTATTTGAAACTCTCACTTTGTTTAAAGTAACTTTAAACTGGGCTGCGAGACGTGCTGCTTTCTGTGTGCTTTGCTTTTGAATGACAGTTACACATTCAGAAATTAACTCAACTTTTTTCTCAGTAGTTTCTTTTCAATTCTGCTAAGAGCTTGCTACCGGCCTACCTTTTATTTTTTTTTTTTTTTAGGAAAACAGATGGTCGCTGAGTTTTTTTAATCCTGATTATAAATGTAGTTGTAGCACTACAGAAAGAAGCAAGACCGACTCAGCAACATCAGGTATCACAAATTATGCATAGCTGGGATTTTTTGTATATAATTTTTTTTACATTGGAACAACACGTTATGACACCAAGTGCTGGTGACAGTCTGGTTTATAATAGTAGTTTTTATTTCTCTTTAGGACAGTAATCCCTTATCATGTTCTGCCTTCCTGCCACACAGAACTCATTCAATTAGCAATAGCTCAAGTTCACAACTTCTTTCTGACTGAATTACAGTTCTAACCATCTAGTTTATGCCTGCAGATCCTGGAAGCTGATACAGGAGAACGACATTCTGGCCAAAAGTCAGGAAAGATTCTGCATTGTTTGTATTCCGAATTGCTGTTTTGCCACCTCTGCTTCAGCCTATGTGAGCTGCTCCTACCGTTCCTACACTGAAGGTTCCACCACAGCTGTGACATTGCCAGCAAAATAGTTAAACAATAAAAAATAATAAAGGATTCATAATCCAGAGATATCCTTTGAAACTTGCTTCAGGCAAGTATTATGCAGAATACTACTCATTTAAAAGGGTACTGCAAATAGAACCAGATTTATAATAGAACCAGGTGTATCTTACAAAAACAGAATTACAGGTAAATGTTGGGAGGGGGGTTCTGTAGTTTAGGCCTTTCTACTGCGGAGCAACAAAAAAGACTATAGTCCCTATTTCCAGCAGGAAAAAAAAAAAGAAAAAAAAAAAAAGTTAAACGACAGGGTTGCCATCCACCTCATTTTACAAACGTGTCTATAAAATCAGGTCCTCTGCTGCCCGTGAGATAACGTGAATTCGCCAAGCGAAGGGGCGGGCCGGGGGCTGCCTGCCTCTCCCCGCCCCCGCCTTCCCGCCCTGCGCCGCCGGACGGTTCCCGCCGCCCGGCCCGGGCTCTGCGGGGCGATGGCGACGGAGCGGCTGATGGTGCTGTTGGAGGACGGCTCGGTGGAGGTGCACTACCAGGAGGGGTCCCGCCTGCTGCTTTCCCCCTGCGGCTGCGAGTACCTGCACCGAGCGGCCCTGCCCGCCGCTGCCCACCCCCTCCAGCCGGCGGAGACCTGCCGCCAGCGGGTGGCCTTCGCCGTCAGCGCCTACCGGGTACGCCTGCGGCCGGTCGGCGATGTCGGGCCTTGCGGGGAGGCCGGTGTGGCTGCGGGGAGCAGCCCTGGCTGGGAATGGCTGTCCGCCGCTGGGGAAGGGAGGGAGGGAG